>JANAVB010027397.1:22062889-22070305 GCA_029216955.1 Iris pallida
GCCTGGAACATTGGCCCATGAAACCGAACAACCGAACCGAATTAATTCGGTTCAGTTTTGTTCGGTTTTTATCAAAACTGTTCGGTTTTCGGTTTTGAGAAATACGGTTTTCAGTTATTTCGGTTTCACATATACGCTTCGGTTTAAACCGAACCGTTGCTCACCCCTAGATCCTGTTGTTTATTTTAAAAATAACACCCAAAATCAGTGGGATCGACATATTTGGTATACAGATTTTGGGAACAACAGATCTGATTTTATAGCCTCTTCTCGACCTATCTCTTCTACCATCATTCCACCTATTGCAATTTGCACCGGAGATGGTCGGTTAAATTACTGAGTGGACTCCTCATACAATCACCAGTAGGGTTTCAAACGCACAGGATGTACATTTCGCAACACCAGTTGAGCTTTCTCCTAGCAAACTTTGGGAATCACTCATCCTCAAATCTGCATAGGATGCAAAGAGAAATATATGGTAATAAAACTGTACATAAAAGGAAAATATGAGGGGGGAAATTTGCTAGGTTTTTTTCATTGCAAAAATTGAGAACTGGAATTTTACATGAAGGTACATTATATAAGATTGTGTTTGTGTGTGTGTGTTCGTTCGACACAACTCGTACTCTGTGTGTGTGTTCGTTCAAATTATACTATTATATAATCAAATATTAGGGATATTTGGATTATATATTCTAAGCTAAAGATATATTTATGAATGGATAATATAGTCATTTCATAACCCCACTAATTTAAATTTACAAACAGATTGTTGTAACCTCCTCTTTTCTCTCACGAACGTTTTTTTTTTTTTTTGCTTTTTGCCTCTTCAAAGAGAAAAGAGAACATTTTTTTTTTGAAATCCCACTCACACACGCAATTGGGGGCTCGAACCTTGCCGGCCCCTCCGGGTGTCGCTCTAATACCACTAGGCTAGAGAGCTCGGACAGAAAAGAGAACATTCTTTTCGCTTTCTGCCTCCTTAGAAAAGGGAAAAAAAATCCCAAACACTTATGTCAGGTTGGTCATTTTCTTGCTTTCTGTTATGTAGTTTCATCAGAAAAAAAAAAAAAAAAAAATTCAAACACTTTTCATATTGATTTCTTCCTCTTATATATGCATATAATTTTTTTTCCCTTTCTCTAACTATATATTTACCTTCCAATAAATAATTCATTTCTATTCATACTTTACTTTCTGTTCTACAGCATTATTCGAAGAAAACAAAAGAAGAACAAATAACAACATGCAATATTAGCGGCCTGTTGTGCTATCAAACGTAACAACGAACGATGCGGTGTGCTAACAAATGGAATAACAGCGTGCTACAAGGTCCTCACTCTTTTTGTCTTTCTATTAATTTATGGTATTTGCATTGATCAGGACTATCCAATTTTGAAAATGATAAATTATATTTAAGTTATGAATTAGAATAAATTTTAATATGATTTTAAATTTGTATTAGATTAACTTAAATTATAAATTTTATCCAACTAGATTAATCTAAATTAAATTAGAATAGAATAAATAAGTATGCATTAGACAAAATTAACTTAAATTATATCAGAAATCTTTTTTTTTTATAAATAGTTTGTTATTTAAATTTGATTTACATTAAATCAAATCTTTCAATAGATTAGAATCAAAATGATAAATTAGGTCTAATAATATGTATATATATTATATTTAAATTACGGTAGATTAGATTTTAAATCATAAATTCGAAACTATGGATTAGATCAAATACAATATATATGAATTTGATTATTTACATTTAAATTATGATAGTTGTTTTTGCTACATAGATGAAGATGTTATCACTATTTTTAAAATCTAAAACATGTTGCACACGCAACGCGTGTCCCCGACACTAGTATATTTATATCTGAATTGAAATGAAAGAAACAAATAACCGGTACTTATTTTTCTCTCAGAAAAACAACACCGCCACCCCCAGAAGACCTAAACAGCAGATACAACAGTTTGTAGCAATAACTAAAACTGCTTCCAATTGTCTAGTGCACTGGACAACCTAGAACAAATACCTCTAGACTGGAGTAGCAGCTGGTTTTGCATATTATTTCGGTTATCAGCAGTACAAGACTGGACCTCTGATCTTAAAAGACAAAACAAAAAACACTGGACCTCGTCGATTACTCTATGAAACACCAGTATACTGCCTGCTCTGTCAGTAAGTTCTCAGATAATTAGCAAAGCAATTTCAACTGTTCCATATCTGAATGCTCCACAGTTTGGCAGCATCTATCGGAAACGTCTGGGCAGGTAATAATCTGTAACGATATGTCAAAGATTGTCTTGACAGTAAAGCTGAACGGAGCTCCATGTATTCTTAGTATGCAACACATATCGACACTGTCACGGTCTTCCTTAGTTCCTTGGCGACAAGTTAATGAAAGATGCTTTAGATAAAGTGCATAGAATCATTCTCATGAGCATTCATAGAGTACACTTTGAGCAAGTCCAAGCACACTCTTTCATACATACGCACATGAGTTGCTGCTCATCTCATATGATGAGACACCTGAATTCTTCTGGTATTGATCTCCAAAACTGTCAAAATGGGGTTAAATATAGCTAGAAGATCCCAATAGCAACTCAAACATGTCATCTGGAGTTAGTAGAGTCGTGCCTCCAAGAATTAGCTCTGTATCTGGTCTATTGCTTTCTGAAACTGCCTCCATAGCTTCTCGAACCTGCAATACCAAGATTTTGTAATACTATTATATTGGATATGTAACTTCATTTACTTAAAGAGAGAAATTGCTGACTGAATTTAAGAAATAGAGTGATTGCATGTGTTCTTTAACAACATAGTAGATGCTATACCCTACTGGTTTAACGCCAATATTTTCAAAGAAACTACAACAACAAGCCTTATCCCAAATTTTGGGGTTGGATGTTTGAATCCTCTTCTTCCGAATAGTTCTGTTAAGGACCATGTCCTTTGTAACGCTAACAAGATCCTTATCCTTCTTTGTCACTTCCAACCATGTTAATCTAGGCCTACATCTAGTCTTAGCAGCTCCATTAAATATTTATATTATCGTTCCTTCTTGCAGGAGCCGTCTATTAGTCTGTGTTTCATATGTCCAAGTCATCTAAGTTGATTTTCTCTCATCTTGTTCTCAATTGACGCCACCTGTAACTTTTCACAGAACACTCATTTCTTATCATGTCCTTTAACATGTTGTCACTCAATCATCTTAGCATTCTCGTTTCTTCTACACTAACTTTTTGGACATGTTGTTTTCTTAATTATCCAACACTCGGATCCATAAAGTATGGTTGGTCTTATAGAAGTCTTGTAGATTTTCTTTCAACCTTATATCTCTGCAATTAGAGTTGTCAAATGGGCCGGGCCGGCACGAAATTTGAGTGGGCCGGATCGGGCCCGGGCCGGACCTCTTGGGCCCATGAAATGTAGCGGGCCGGGCTATGGTGAAAAATCTCAGCCCAGTCCGGCACGTGACCCACGACAAGGTAGGCTTGGGGTCAGACCGGGCCGGACCGGATCTTTATTGACACGCAACAAATTTGGACATAGTGCTGTCAAATTTGGACATATAGTATATAAGGTTGCCGATTTGCTTACCATATAGCAAGTGCTTTACATGAATCTACTACTCAGAGTTTCGCCGTGAAAGTTGAGGTAATGATATGACAGAGGCAAACCAAATAGCAGGTACTAAGTACTGGCTTGCTTCACATGACTCTGATTGAATAGGACCCATTTGATGTTATAGTATATGATGTGGATGTAATACTCAAGAGTACTACTATCCATCTTATTGAATAGGAAACATTCAAATATCATAGTACTACTAACTATATTATTCAAATATCCATATTGAGTGGATGTAATAAAACTATATTATTCAAATATCCATATTGAGTGGATGTACTCAAAGTTTCACGGAGAAACATAGGTAATGATATGACAGAGGCTTACCAAACAGTAGGTACTCTAGTGGGTCGGACTGGGTCGGGTTGGGCTTGGGCTTCGGTCCGGCCCTATACTATGGCCGATATACGTGGCCCGGTACGACCCAATATACGGGGCCGGACCGGCCCGGGTCCACGATTAATCGGGCTGGGCCGGCACATGGGCCAATTTTTCGGACCGAACTGGGCCTGCTCAATCCAATTGACAGGTCTACTTGCAATCACAAAGTACTCCAAAAGTACTCCCGGTGTTTTAAAAGGCGAAGGTGCAAGACGGGTGTCTAGGCCTCCTTGGGACGAGGCCTAAGCCCCAAGGAGTAGGGGTATTAAATATGTATCTAAAAGTTACAATAATATTTAAAAATAATTAAATAATAAGTGAAATGGATCAATAATAAAACATAAGCCAAGAATATGATCCAAATTCCATAAGCCAATTATCAAACAAATTATAACCATTCTTTAAGAGTCCCAAGAGTCCAAGACTAATCTTTTTTGATAATTAGTAGCAAATTGCTGATTATCAAGAACAAAAATGTAGTGCCCCGTCCCTACATCGTGCCCCGTTTCCGTCCACGGGGTGCGCGAGAACGAACACTGTCGCTATCGATTCGGTCGGGACCGATAGGTCGGAATCGACCGAGTCGATCGAACAGGAACGGTTGAATTAAGATCCATTCCACGTTATGGAATGGCTTTTTCAGAACCAAGTCCCATATTCAGCGGGTTGCGCCTCGAGGATTGGCTCTGCGGCTGAGTCGGGAGAGACCTCCCGTTGCTCTGATTTTCATGCCGCACTTGATTTGGCTTTGGCTTTGGTTTTCGTGAATGCGTTTTTCGTGGATGTTTCCGATGGGTTTTCGTGACTTGCGTTTTCGAGCTTCACATTCATATCGAAATTCCTTGAATTACACAGTGTTCTAATCAGTTACTTATGCGATTGCAGGTGATCGCGTAGGCGACGTCAGCGCAGCCAACCGGTCGCTCGCTTGAAGTAAGTCTAAGGCGAGTGGCTGACCTCCTTCGCCTCGTCCCTCTACTTCAAAATCAATATGAAGTTAAATGAATGCTTGTCATAATAGTGTAGAATCAAAAAAATCGTGACACGATTCTTCACGAAACACTTGCTATCAAACTGCCGGTATTGAAAATGGAAAACGTGCTTTCTTATGCAATTTCACTTAGTCTATGCAAAACAATGAATGAATCGATTAACGTTTATTGCAACGATATGGCTAAGTGAGTAATCGACTAAGTTCAAAAGAAATGCTAAGTTTCGCTCATAAAAGAGAAATGATAAGGTTCTAGAAAAGAGAGAATTTTTCAAGACTCTGCAAAACGGTCATTGGACAACTTGTCGACAAGGGGTAGTTTCCTCGAACGGTTGCTTAGGCCAAGGACCGATTCGGCCCGGAGGAACGAGTATAGCAAGCGCCAGCCTTACATCGGCGTGGGTTATTCAGAAACTTTCGCACAGGGCTCGCTACCCTCGCGAAAGGGTCGCCGTCTAACCCGGCTATAGTCCGTGATGGCTTGACATTGCCAGTGACCTTCACACCCTTTCACTGCTTAACAAATGCACGTGATACGGGATGAATATGATAGCTGCTTAATGTTATACAATTTCATATGCTTGCCTCAAAACATGTTAACATGCAAATCGAGCAGGATGGTTAGAAAGATCACAGAAATAGCTAGCTAACATGTTTATAAAACTTCTGAATCAACAGAGCTTGGATTACAATTAGCCATTTGCCAGTACATGTGATCGTACTGATCCTCGCTCTTTGCAGGTACCGCGAACCAGGAATGACGTGCCAACTAGCTCGGGACGTTCGTGATTTTGAAGCTTCGGCCGCGCGTCGAAGACTTGTCCCGCAACTCCACTTTTGAAGACCCTCAACTGTCCAAGGAAGATGGCTCAGCATCCCTCCATTCCAGGTCACTGGAGTACTCTGTTGTATATTGAGGGATGTGTGCAATGTATGGAACGGCCATCTCATCGGCACTCTTTTGTAATTGAGTCATGTTGTAGCCCGCGCAGCATGAGTCCTGTATTGGAGTCTGTAAATGATGTTCATTATCAATAAAGATCAAAGTTTCCTTTACTTAATGTGTGATTCAATTTGTCTGCGTACTCTCTTAGATCTCGTGTCTCGGATTACCTTATGACTATGCCTTGTGCGATCGCAAACTAGGTTCGCACGACACACGCCCGGGGGACGACTATAGATTCGACGGAATCGGGACGTGACAAAATGTAGCTAGTGCCAACTCCAAAGTATCAAAATAACAAAGATCGACAAAATCCAAGTCTTGCTTATCTATGACAAATTAGATCCGTAGTAGATCCTCGGCAATACAAAGTTTTAAAAAAAAAGATAAAAAGAAAAAGAGTTGAAGAAATACATAAATTGATGTGATTGCATATCTTGAGGGAGCGGAACTTTATACCTTAAACAGAGAGGGGAATAAAAGGTTGTGACATCGTAGTCGTAGATGGGTAGAAAGAATTTGTAACAATTTAAGGTTGTCATGAGTGGATAAGTGTGTAACTGAGCCCTTTGTTGTTATAAACCACAACCCGGAAAAAAAATTCCTGTTGGGTTTAAGTTTTTTTTTCCACACGGAGCATTAAAAATATACCTCTATGTAAAAAATGCACACCCTAATTAAAAAAAAGTACGCCTCATAAGCATGTGGTTTAATTAAACAAGTCTCGGGACTTATGTGGGATGCCAAGGGTGAAACTCTCCCCGAAACGAGTCCCATGAAAGTTTTTAAGAAGTTTTTAAAAAAGATTGAACACTCCTACATTTCAACCACCTTGTTTTAATTCTATGCCTGACATCCTTCTCAATCTCTCCATCATGATGAATGATTTATCATAAACCGGAAGCTTTCACTCTTAGGTATCTCTTGTCCATCTATAAAGACCCCGCTCTCATTTTTTTTTCTTTTACTTTGGGTTGAAATTACAAGAAACAAACGAATAGATTTAAGAGACTAAGATAGCGGGAATGTAATTATCACACAATGCAAGAAATTTACCAATGTCTTTGCTTTAGGTGATCCAATACCTAATCTATCTACCGGCCCGGGGGGGGTTGCTAATCTAGTTTGACCCTCTTAGAATGCTTGCTGTCCTGCATTCTATTGGTTAACTTGAAATGGATTTGATATGTCAAGGTTTGGTCCTTACAGTATTCTCGCACTTTCTTTCTTCTGCCACCTATTTACACTCATCTCCTTTTGTTATCTTGAAAAAATTGAAAGCTTTTGTCTTCTTATCTCAAACATAAATAAATAAATAGAATAAAGAAATGGAGAAATTTGTGAGACACACACACACAAACCACACACCACACACACATATATATATATTATATATATATATTATATATATTATATATATTCCGTATACTGCTCAGCTAGCTGAGGAGATTCGCCTTA
>JANAVB010027397.1:22698018-22946967 GCA_029216955.1 Iris pallida
AAGAAAACAAAAATATAAAAAATATATATATAAATAACAAAAAAAAAAAAACAAAAGAAAAACAAAAAACAGAACATGAGGGGTTCGAACTCGGCCCAAAGGGTCGGGTTCTCGAGTTCGGTTGGCTGGCAGGGGGTCAGCCCGCTCTGTGTAGAGATAGGATATAGTTAGATTTATTTACGTTTTTAGTTAGTATTATTAAAACCCAATAAAACAAACCCTGTGTCCTGACAATTAAGGACACAAGAGTCGCGTGTCCATGCTAAGCACGACACAGTACGGTCTCTTTCGTGTCCAGTTTACCATCATGCTCGTCAGGACACGGCGAATCATATACACGTGCATGAGACACGCACGACACGGTTTGGGGTCTGTTACTTGGTGTCCGACTTCGGGGGGTTTCGAAGCACTGGACGGCGGAGGAGGCGACGTAGCGGTGGCGCTTTGGTGGCGATCGACTCAGCTCGCCGTGGTGAACCGATGGGTGGTGGTTGAAGACGACGACGACGACTGTGGAGGCTGGACGGGGGGTTCGTCGGAGCTAGGGTTTAGACGAGGCTAAATGGTGAGGGAAATGGACAGAGTTGGGCTGAGATGGGTCGTGGTGGTGGTGGTGGGTCGGGGAGAGTGAGGGGGTCATTTTATAGGGGCGAGAGGTCGGTCGAAGGGTCTAGGTCGGCCGAAAATGGCGGGGGGGGGGGGGGGAGGGCAGCTGGTCGTTCGTCGGGGGTGGGTAGGAATAGGTTTTGCATTAAGGTCCCTAGAATTTTAGGTATTTGCAAATAGGTCCCTAATATGTCTGAATGCAAATAATAATTTGCATCCCGCACTTGAAACAATTAGTTAATTAAAAACTACCACTGAAACAATTTAAGCATTTACAAACTGCTATTAAAATATTTTAATTAATTACAAAACTATATTAAAACATTTTAATAAATTGCAAAATGGTATTTTAGTTATTAAAACTCATTTAAAAATTATTTAAAAATTTTAGAAAAATTCCTAAAAATCATAATAAATTATTTTAAAGCTAATCATGTCATTACCAACCAAATAGCACTAATTTAATTAATTTTGAAAAACATGGGTTGACATGTCCAAATTGGAGGAAAATACTAGGACACAACCATGAACCAAAACTCTTCCTAGGACACACCAAATGGACTCAAACTTGACACGAATAGGGACACAACCTTGAAAATTAATCCTACTTGGTTAAAACTAAATTATATGATGAAAAGAATGGAATAGATGATAGTTTGTACCTATTGGAAGATGGATCCCAATGCAAAAATCCTTCGACACGGCTCCGACACAAAATGAATTATTTAGGACACAACTCTTCACTTCTTGCTCCCAAAAGCTTGTAGAAGCTCCACTTGGGGTAGAGGGAGAGTTGGATGGAAAAATATTTGGAAAAGAAACCTTATTTGGAGATCAATCCTAAGCATTTCTATTCTTGCTTTTGGAAAGAAGACTTGGAGTAGAAAGAGATGGAAGAAATTTGAATTGGAAAGAAGAAATGGGGAGGGAGGTGGCCGGCCATTAAAGAGGGGTTTGGGGGCCCTTGTGTATTTACAAGTTTTCCCCTCTAACCTAATTTATGTGAAGGTTAAATTCCTATTAGGGTTTGAGGGTTAGAAAAGACTAAACAAAAATCATAATTAGGCCTAATCACCTCATGTGGGATTAGACCAATCTCCTAGACCTAAATGGTGAGTTTGGTAGACCATGGCTAATTAATGTGTTAAACACAACTCAAGTCAAAATTCTCCGGAGTCCCGAAATTAGTCAGAATGAGATGAAATTCGAACCCGACTCCTATAATCATTAAATATTAACATTCATGAAATAAAATTCCCAAAATATTCAAAAATAAAAAATTACCATTTTACCCCTATCTTGGAAAAGTGAGGGTGACACATAGTGCTGGCTGCATAGTGCCAGTTCGAATGGATGCATAGTGTCAGTCCGTATAAATGCATAGTGCTGGCCATATAGTACCTGTCCGCATAGATGCATAGTGCTGGCCGCATAGTACCAGCCCGCATAGATGCATAGTGCTGGCCGCATATTGTCAGTCCGTATGGATGCATAGTATCAGTCCGCATGGATGCATAGTGCTGGCAGCATAGTGTCAGTCTGCATGGATGTATAATGCCAGTCCGCATGGATGTATAGTGCTGGCCGCAAAGTGTCAGTCCACATGGATGAATACTGCCGCATGGATGAATAGTGCCGCAGGCTTGGATAGTGCCCCATGGCTTGCATAGTACCGCATAGTGCCTATTTTGACTATTTTTGGCTGTTTTATGTCCTATTTGGCTGATTTATGGCCAGAATTTCTTCCAACTCCCAACATGAAAGTTGTAGATCTTTGTCTTGGCTTCAAGAATCTTCATGTCTCACTTTAACCAGAATTCATATATGACTTTTATGTCATGAGGGGTCCGTGTGACTTCCTGACTTGACCGTATTTCTGATTTGATTACATGTATACGTGCTGATACCTATTCTAAGTGTGTATTGAGATACAATATTAGTATGCACTGCGGTTCTATTTATTGAGTGCACTGAGGTGTGACTCTACGTGCTATGTGATCATTCGTGTTATATGTCAATACATGTATACCTTCCAGCATAGTCATGGTAATTGGTCAGTAATAGTGTCGTGGTATAATGATTGTTGTTTGATGCATTACACTAAGCATGGATCTAGATTGAGTCGATGTGGATTCATACTTAGGGTACACGTACTATGGTACGACATATAGGAGGATGACCATGCGACCACGACATGTAATTCTAATATCAAGATAGGGTTAACCTAAGCAACTTAAATCGGTAGAAGCATTGGGAGGGAACAGAATCTCGAGATCGTGCCATACTAGCCACCCCAGGTCCAGTTCTGACGTGTCGGGTTGGCCGCCACAGATATGGTTTCATTCGCCTATAGAGAATGACTATATCCGACTCCAACGTGATATGTGTTATATGTTTTAGCACGGTGGCCTTACGGGAGACCGGTGCATATTCAAAGTGCTACGCATACTATGTATATTTATAATGGATTTGCTTGCCCTGCTGGATTGACACGATCTGAGGATTCCTATATTGCATTACTGGGATAACCTAGGGAAATCATAGAAAGCCGTAGGATTGATTGACCACTTATAAGCCGACTTATTTGTGATATGTTTTCTTCTGTTAGCAACTAAAGAACATGGACTATCGTGGTGCGTGGTCCAACCCATGTCCTTGTTTGGTTGTTGGGTTGGGCTATTGTGCTTTGATAGGCTATGGACCAAAGTCGCGATCAGAAGCCCTTCACCTGCCCATAGTTATAGGATATATCTTATCTCGGCAAGGTATTGACGCCGTTTGTTCTTTTTGGTTGTAAGGATGTCGTATTGTCTCGATGATATGGTATAAGTCTATAACTCGTGAATCAGGTCTTATTTTTATGTTTGAGTTTTATCTCACTCTTTTGTGCTCCCTTGTGGTACTTGCTATTCGGGGCTTGACCTCACTGGTTTTGTTTGGCCAGATCTCGTAGCAGCGCCAGAGGATCCAGCCTTCTACCCGAACAATGGTGCACACCAGGAGTATGGGTGTCAGGGACCATGAGTGGGTTCTTTCTTTACCGCTCTGATATCTTCTATTTTGTACTTGGCGTTTAGCCACCGGCACCTGTTTAGCGGACAGTTCTGGACATTCAGTTCCTTACATAATTGTAATTAAATCAGATTGCAGATGAATACAATTATGTACCTATGACTCTCTGGGCTAGCTAACTTATAAAAGCTAGATCCTCGTGATCATTTTGATGAAACGTCAGGGATGCCGTACTGCTTTATCTTATATGTTCATTAATTAATGTTTTCTTGCTTTAAATGATTGAGACATAGATGCTCTGTGAGACCATAGGAGACTTGAATGTAGCATACACTCCCTTGTCTCTTGACAGCCACGATCGCCGTATGACGTTTGTATACCTCATATGGAGTAGTTGGCCTAGTCCGTCTCCGTATTTCGGTACTTGGGCATGACAAGGTTTTATTGGTGGCCCATGTAGGTCTAATTTTTAGACTTGAGGGGTGTTACTATTATAGGAGTCTCAATCAAAACTTGTTCCCTTTGAATCTCTTGCCTCGACTTCTCTTCCCACACCTTGATTGATAACCTGAATTGTATCCTCGAATCTTCCTCGTCCTGTTATTTAATATCATGTATTTTTCCCTATAGGGTTCTTCTTTCTCAGTAGCTGGCGAGGCCAACATGGAGGAACGTCTAGTAGATCATGGCTCGACGGGGCAGCAGCAGGAAAGAATACCTTCTCCTGACTAGATTCGAGTGGAAGTGATATCAGAGCCAGTGGAACCACAGGTTCTAGAAACTCCTGTACCCCCAGCGGCGCCGGCAGCAACGACAGTACCTGATGGATATGCAGCGGAGTACTTTGGCGTGGTAACGCAGTATGAGCTACAGCAGAGGTTTATCAGTCTCAAGTAGGCTGGTAAGACGGTGGATGGATATGCAGCGAAGTTCTGCAGAATGAGTCGGTTTGCACCGACGATGGTGGCTACATAGCTAGGGAAGGCTATGAGATTCCAGCAGGGACTTCATTTGAAGATTCTACAGCTAGTAGAAGGGCACGACTATCAGACTTTTGATGCCGTTTTAAAGGCAGCTCGGAGGCATGAACTCATCCAACAAAGGTTGGTGACAAGACATGGGAGCCAGAAGAGGTCTCATCCCCAGAGTAGGGGCGGAGGAGCAGTGCAGCGAACATCGGCGTCAGCACCTGGCATCCGTATTCATGAGTCAGGAGCACCGCGGAGGATGGCGGTATCAGATATAACAACACCAGTTCGGTATCAGCAGCCGAGGAACCAGCAGCAGCGCCAGAGGGCGCCAATTGGATGTACTTACTATGGTAAGGGAGGGCACACTCGAGAAGTGTCATTCAGCGAATGGACAGTGCTTGAGGTGTGGAGGTTCAGACCACCGTATAGCTACTTGTCCACAGATACAGAGGCCAGGAGGACCAACTCAACAGTTTTCGGCGTTGCCAGCTCCAGAGGTAGCACCGTATCAAGGACCAGCACTAGCAGTGAGGCCACTAGCCCAGCGTCCATTACTGACGCAAGCTCAGATGTACCGATAAGTACAACATCAAGCAGGACCGCAGAGGCTGCAGCAGTAGGGCCAGGAAAGGCAGCAGCAGAGAGTCCAGCAGGGACAGAGGCAAATAAAATTTGGAGTAAGAGCAGAGGTTAGCCGAAGGCGATCAGATTATGGGTAAGTTTTCAGTATTATTTATTATAATTCCTTGGATTCTATATTCGAAGAGTGAATGTGACTTTCTCGTCTCACTTATCTGCTCTCGTATCATATGATACATGATATTCATCATGGGTCTTGATTACGAGAGTACGTCCTGTGTAGAGTCTCGTTCTTGATTAAGTCATTGGTACCGACTTATCTCAAGTGTTGACCCTTGTCCACTTTAGAAGTCAGTGTAGGACCTCGAGGACAAATTCCTATCCAACTGACTCGGGAGGCATATTTTATTTGTATGTCGCCGATCACTTTCCTTCTAGGGTATGATTATTGTTTGTGCTTTTACTTAATTGTTCTTGCTTTCGTAATCTGTTCATGTGCAATGTGTTGTTTGATAATTGTACTTGTTATATGTGATGAGTGTATTTCGTGACCTGAGAGTGCGCTCGACTAGCCTTAACAAAATTTCGAGGACAAAATTTTTCTAAGGAGGGTAGAGATGTCACTCCCCGTTACCGAAATTCGTAAATTTTTGATTTTTTTTGTATATGGTATCTGGCAACTGTATCTTTATTGCATGTATCCTGTATTTGCACCTGGCCATGGCATAGAACAGTATCTCATCGTGTAATAGTGTGCCACCCCTTGTCCTTATTTGGTTGTAGGCGTGGTTCACTATTTCGATGATAGGATTTTTGGACCGTGTTGTGGTTAGGGTTTTATTTATTTAATTAATTTGATTAATTATTGTATGAAGCATTTACCATGTCATTCGGATCATATGGTTAAGAGCATGCTTAAGGTTAGGATTTCTTTGAGTCAACCCAACTCCTATATATATTCTCTTCCCCTCTCTCTCTTTCTCTCTCCTCATTCACTTTTCATTTCATTTCCTCCAACCAACATTTAGGCAAGTACACCTTGCACCAAATGGAGAGATTCCTGTATTTTTTATTCTTGATTTTTTTTCCTTTGATATTATTTGTCTATATTGTTCTCCTCTTCATTCTCTACAAGTTTAGTTCTTGGAGTTTTTGATTTTAATGGCTAGTTTTGTGTAGATCTAAGTTTCTAAAACTAGGGTTTTATGAATTTTCATGGTTTGGATCTATCAAACTTTGTTGTTTTCGAAAACTAATGATCCTATGTTGTAGAAAATCTCATTCACTACATCAAAACAAGCAGTTTTCGACCCTTGAGGTTCGCAAATAACGACTGGCCATGACAGTAGTTCTATTTTCGACAGATGAAATCAGTCAATTTCTATTAAAATTATTAAAATATTTAAAAGAGGACCGATCTCTTTTATCTAAAAGTGTTGCCGCTAGCTCCTGCAGAGCCTAAACATAAATTTGATCTCTTTCATGTCTCTCTCTTCTCAAAATTTTCCCCAATTTTTTGTCGCCAGCGCCTAAAATTTCTTTTCCCCTGCAGCTGGAGCCTAAAATCTATTTTCATCTTCTCTCATCTCTCTCCCATATCTCTCTCATCTCAGTTTTTCCTAAAATTTTTGGAGCTGGAGGAGCCCATCGATTTCTTGCTCTAGGTAAGACTTTATTATTCTTCTTCTTCTTAACAAAGAACAAAAACTATTCTTGATTTTGGTCATAGGTTGTGATCCATCGGATGATTTTCCACTGGTTGTGAGGATTTGTTGCATTTAGGTCCGCACATACTACTTTTTAGGGTTTTTTTCCTGTAAGCATGGAAAAATTGTAGAGTTTATGAGGATTTGCCACTGGTTGTGAGGATTTGCCACTGGTTATGAACGGTGCCAAATGATGGAAAAATTGTAATGATGGAGAGGCTTCCATGGGTTTTTCCTTTTGAGCGTTAATGTGTTATCACCGCCACCGCCACCGCTACCGCCAACGCCACCACTTTTCCCTTATTATTGTCTGCATCACCATTGTCTGGCGTATGCTTGTGAATATGCCCACGAGGAAAAGCAATGCATAAGCCTTTGATGAATGTCAAAAGATATGAGATATGAGGGCTTAGTAAGTGAGAATATAAATGCTTTATTATTAGCTCTTATCGTTCTTATTGTAGAGTTTACTGTGTCCGTCTATTATCAATTTTCATATGCATGTTATTAATTTTTATAAGCTGGCTATACTGAATTCTATATGCAAATACCTAATCTGATGCGAGAGTCGAATACGACATCAACATCAGATCTGATACTAAAGCATACCATCCGATACTAAGTGCCCAGACTGATACTAAGGGTCGAATAAGATAACAAGTACCATCTAATGCCAATATTCGGATAGGATATCAGTATCAATCTGATAGTGGGGTATACAAACTGATACTAAGAATTGAATATGATACCCTGTCTAGTGACCAATACAATATGTGAAATTGAGGTTTAGCGTATTAATTGGTAGTTTGATGTACTAGTGTATTTGATACGAAGTAACCCCAATTTCTTACTGTCCTCCCATCTTGTTGATGCAACATAGGAACCTGTTCTTAGGATACTCTCCCCTTCCTTCTTGGCATAACCTAGTTATGTGATGTTTCCTTTGTACTACAGTTCCCTCTACATGTAGCTCATATCTACCAGATGACTTGTTTCTTAGTTGTCACCAAATAGGTCTCATGTGTTGGTCATTACATTTAGGGCTTGGTATGACCCATGACACCCTAGTACTTCTCACCTGCCCTTACTAAGGCTGCTATTGCTGCTCGTTTTACCCATAGGGTTTAGCCCTGCTCTGGTACACTCATGTACCCATGTAGCTGTGATGTTCATGACCACCAAGATGTGACTGAACTTAATAACTGCTACTGTTATAGGACCCCTAGCCTATCCTACAGGTTCTTTTCCTTCCTCTGTTGCACATGGCACATGCTCTAGTCTACTCGAACTAGTTTGCCCAGGTACCCCTTTATGTATCTTACTTGTTCATTGATACGGTTTGATATGTATGATATCCCAATGTCAGTTTAGCCCCAGGTTCGATTACTCCTTCAACTAATTCCTCTCAAGAATTATTACAAATACCTTCTATTGGAAACATGAGCGAGTTAACTTGTTCTAAGGAATCAATAGCCATGGTGGGTGAAGATTACCTGTTGAGGATTCGACTGCTTCCCCTTAATTTCTTCTTGGTTGTTCTTGCGGCAAGGTGGAAGATAGATTGCTAGGGTTGTAGAGGCTTGGGGTCGGCTGCTATTCTTATATATAGCTAAGGTTTTGGACATATACGAATCTCTCCAGGATTGGGAGAGATCAAGCTCGAGATGAATTGGAATTCTCGTAGGGTTTATCCCAGGAATATCAAATCCAGATTTGAGAATAATTCGAATTCAGTTGACCAAGAATAAAGATTTGAATTCGTGAATTTTGCACTCAAACCCTTTTAGTAACCATCTTTGCACCAGACCCCTATTCCTATTATTGGTTTTTTTTTGCATAACTCTCCTCTCCTATTATATGGCTATAGCTAATACTCTTAAGGAATTCATATATTTAAATATAATGACAACCAACTACAATAGCAATAATAATAACAGTACTAATTGTTGTTCATGCTTTTTGATTTACACATGCAGCTAAAACAAGATGGTTTTGCTCTATAGCATTCTCTTAAGGGTTTTTCTTTCATACCTTCTTTATCCTTTTGGATCTGAATTAATCATTCTTAGCTTCTTTTTTTGGTTTTTCCATCAGAGCATTTGCTTTTGACAATGTTGCATGCATTTACTTGATGCATTTGCTTCTGACAATGCAGCAAAGATAGTATTTGTTTAAGACTAATGTCAATTTTCCGTGTCCATGTCCCATTTCATATCCCGTTTAGTGTACCAAAATTGTGATTATTTATGCCTCCATCATCCATCCAAGTATGTGCATGTCCCATTCTATGTTTATGAATGCTTAAAGACAGTATCATCAAGAGAAGCCAAAATCTCAGCTCAGATGGCTGTTTGAGGAGTCCAACTCGGAATAGTTAATACTCCAGTTTCCTCCATCAGATTGCCCAAATCTAAGCATACAATTAAACTCCGACTTACAAGTAACAATTTTGTTCACATTCTAGACAAGAATAATCTCATAAAGCATCTGCAAGCAGGAGCATACAATTTACTAAACATATTTTTTTATATACATTTTGCTCTTTTTTTACGAATACAATTCTCGTCTAAAGAACAACAGCATAGAAACAAAGAGAATAGTTTGATGCTCATATAGTGTTTGGATGCCTTGAACTATAAAATGTTGGGAAACCGCAATATGTTGCCATTTGTTATCTTATTTGTAATTGCTGAGGTATTTATGAGGTTTTACTTTCTAGGACTAAAATATTGTAACCATAACCATAACCATAAGCATTGTCTCACTTTTTGTCACTGCATGTGTCAAAGCTTATGAACATTGCATCATAATCTTAGGTTGTGTTGCATTTATCTACATCTATGCTAATGAGATGACTGAATTTCAGATTTTGGCACTTGCTAAGAATTTGTTGAGCTTTGTCGTACTGCTGAATCCCCGCAGGCTGAGAAGGAAGAGGGTATCATACTACTAACATCCTCATCCATTTTTGTTAGTTTTTTTTCTTAATTCCTGTTTAATGTTATTTGGTTTATTGATGATAATGTTATATTTTATTAGATGTCTTCTATGCACCCAAGTAAGGAATGGATGGATGCGCCTCCATTGTCAGATGTATATCTAGAAGGTGTTGCATCATTCATTCAGTTCACAAAGGACAAATTAGGTGGAAATGGTTGGTATTGTTGTCCATGTGACAAATGTTGCAAATATAATTCATGCAAAAAAAACTAAGTGAAATAGCGGAGCATTTGGTTTGTAATGGAGTTGACAAGTCATATCGAACTTGGGTTGAACATGGAGAACCACCTCGTAGAACGGTTGCTAATGCTCAGGCTTCTAGTTCGTCAACTATTGATCATACTGAAAATGCCTTCCCAAGAATGGAGGACATGTTCAACGATACATTTGGACGCGTTGATCCTATTGACCTTGATCAACAAAATGCTGCTCACGTTCAAGATGATCCCCCGGTGGACATTGAATACAAAAAGAAGTTGGAAGATGCAATGCAGCCCCTATATCCCTCTTGTGATGATCAACATACAAAACTCTCGACTATAATAGAGTTGTTGAGCATGAAAGCTAAATATCAATGCTCTGAGGCTTTTTTCACAGAATTGTTGCAATTTATGAAGAAGGTTTTGCCAGAGGGAAACACTATACCAGAAAACTTTCAAAAAGCTAAGGATTTGGTCAAGTCTTTTCGCATGAAGTATCAGGTTATCCATGCTTGCCCTAATGATTGTATACTTTATTGGAGAGAAAATGCAGATAAGGATAATTGTCCCAAGTGTGGTGAAAGTAGATGGAAACCGAAAGAAAACTCAAAACCAGGAGGTAAGAAGTTGCCGAAGAAGAAGCTAAGATACTTTCTAATGACCGAAAGGTTGCAATGCTTGTATAGTGTACCATGGATAGCTGAGAAAATGGCATGGCATGATCGTGTCGAATATAGTAGTACACATATGCGACACCCAGTAGATTCTCCTTGTTGGAAGAATATAGATAGAATGTGGCCTGAGTTTGCTGCTGAGAAACGAAATGTTCGACTAGGTCTTGCAACTGATGGTTTCAATCCCTTTGGGATGCATAATTCATACAGTTGTTGGCCTGTTATGATTGTTCCATATAATCTTCCTCCATCTTTATGCATGGCAAAGGGTTTTACCATGTTAACCATGTTGATTCCTGGTCCAAGTGGTCCAGGACATAACATTGATGTCTATTTGCAACCATTGGTTGAGGAGTTGAAAGATTTGTGGTTTGTTGGAAGTACTACATATGATTCTCACACGAAGACCAACTTTTCCTTGAAAGCAATGCTGATGTGGTGTATACATGATTTTCCAGCTTATGCGCATCTTTCAGGTTGTAGGACTGCAGGACAATTTGGTTGTCCTGTTTGTGGTGAAGAAATAGATGCGAAGTGGCTAAAGCATGGAAAAAAGTTTGCTTATATGGGTCATAGAAGATTCATAAGAGATGCTGAGCATCCTTTTAGAAAGCAAAAGTCCAAATTTAATGGATATGAAGAAGATCGAAGGCCTCCAATACGTTTGACTGGTGCATAATTATTCAGTAAAATGGAAGCTATACAAACAGAATTTGGAAAGTTAGCAGGTAATAAGAGGAAGCGGCCCATTGATACAAATGTTCCATGGTCAAAGAAATCGATACTATTTGATTTGCCGTATTGGAAGGTAATATAATTGGGTTTTTAAATAGGTTTGTCTTTTTTTTAATGCTATGCTTAAGTATTGTTATTAATTAACATATTCATTGTCACAGGAATTGCACCTTCGACATAATTTGGATGTGATGCATGTAGAAAAAAATGTGGCTGAAAACTTGTTTACAACAATAATAGATACTAAGGGTAAATCTAAGGACGGAGTTGATGCTCGTAAATATCTAGAGGAATGGAAGATAAGAAAAAAATTATGGATAGTGGAAGAAGACGAGAAAAAAATTATCCCGAAGGCTCCATTTACATTATCCCGGTCTGAGAGAGAAATAATTTGCAAAACCTTGAGCAAGTTAAAAGTTCCTATTGGGTATAGCAGGAATTGGAAACATAAGGTGGATTTGCAAGATTTTCAATTCAAAGGCTTGAAGTCACATGATTATCACATTCTCATGCAAGGGTTACTACCAATATCTCTAATGCATGCTTACAAAAAAGAAAAACCTTTGCGTGCTGCAATTCGACAACTGTCAATTTTTTTCAAAGTCCTATGCTCCAAGGTTGTTGATCGGTCAGAGCTTTCAAACATGCACCAACGACTTATGGAGGCATTATGCGTGTTTGAAATGTATTTTCCGCCATCTTTTTTTGTTTCAATGACACATGTTGTGATTCACTTGGCAGAGGAGGCTCTAGTCTGTGGACCTGTTAGATATAGGTGGATGTATCCTTTTGAAAGGTAAAATCCAAAAATCTAGTAGTTTATGTTTTATTCACTTGAGTTATTTTATAAATCTGATTTGTGCTACATGTGTAGGAAGATGAAAACATATAAACGATATGGTCGGAACAAAACTTTTATAGAGGGCTCTATTGCTGAGCAATATACATTAGAAGAAGCAATGAAATATTGCATGGAGTACATTCCTAATGGTAAAGATAAAAGTTATAAACGAGGAGGGAGAAGATCCATCGATGATATTGATGAAGAAGGTCCATATCCTATCAATTCACTTGGCAAAGTTTATCGTTTGACTAGTTTGCAGTACGAACAAGTACGTAGATGGGTTTTGTCGCATTCTCCTGAAAATGATAAATGGAAGGCGTAAGTAACACTTCAACGGAATTATCTATATGAATTATGACATATTTATTCCATAAATGTATAATTTAAAGACTTTTTGCGTATGTATTCACAGGAAATATCAAACGTACGTTAAGGATAATCGACCTAGTGGAAAACATCAAAGAGTAAGACACCAAACAAAGAAGATCGTGGACTATATTCCTTGGTTAAGAGGACAACTTAAGAAGGGGGAAATGACTCATTTTAAGAGGCTTGCAAATGGTCCAAATTTTGAGGCCGTAGCATATAATGCGTATACGGTAAATGGATATGTTTTTTATACAGCTGATTCAGAATTGAACTCAACCACACAAAATAGTGGAGTTTTCATGAAGGCTGAAACAAGTTGTAGATCAAAATCTACTTCGTCCAATTTTAAGGATGATAAGGTGACTTATTATGGCATTGTCAAACAAATACTTGAACTGGATTACTATGATTTCAACCAAACAGTCTTCTATTGTGATTGGGTGCGTGTAGAAGACAAAGTAAATGGATGTGTGGTGGATCCAGAAACAAATTTGGTTTTTGTCAATTTTGGGAGGTTCATGACAAATACAAGTGAAGCCGATGAGCCATTCATTCATGCTTCTCAAGCATCTCAAGTCTTTTATTGCAAAGATGAAACGAGGGATAATTGGCATATTGTTTTAGAATCTCCTAAAAGATTAATTCACGAAGTTGACGCTTACGAAGATCCATTTGTTTTTACTGAAGCAGCTGGAGAAGCTTCATCATTAGCATCTGTATTTGCTGATAATTTAGAATATGATGAAGATTATTGATCAATTATTTAATATATTTTGATGATCAGTACATTTTGATGATCATTAGTTCTTCATCATTTTATTATACTGAATATGGATACTTCATATTAATTATGTATCATCCATCATGAGTCTTGATGATATCTGTGTTTTATGTGGACTTAATTTCTTGTATTTCTAGTCATTAACCTTTGTACCCCCTTGAATGTGTTGTTGTATGATGAGGGTTTCGAGATGTTAGTTCTGATATTGCATGAAGATGTGAATTTGGTTTGGATGGATAGAAACAAAAGATGAAAAGTTAATGGGCCCATTATTCAGGTGCATGGCATATTAATGGGCCTATTATTCTTTTGATCTCAAGTGTTTTATTGAGGCTACTGTGTTTCAAACCAGGAACTCTAGGTTGCAGCAGTATGGCTAACGCTCAAACGAATATTGATCCATTGTATACCTCAAATAATAGTTACATCATGTAACATAGGTCACTTCATTCATGTCTAACGCTCAAACTAGGAACTCTAGGTTGCAGCAGTATGGCTGTGGAATACAGATATGAACGGGCACAGATATGCTCATATAAAAGTATTAAATAAAATTAAATATGGATGAAGAATGCAACACAACACAATACTAAGATTTGCTCACAAGTTGATATCTTGATCTTTATATTTCCTTTGGACCTAAAGGTCGAATTAGAAAGTAGGTTATAAACAAGGCCATAAGATACTGATTTTCCAAGTCCTGAACATGTATAATCCGTTGTTGAGGACTTTGGGTGCATGTCGACCAAATTTTAGTAGTATATTGAATATGTTCCTACAGAGTCTGACCAGTACAGATCACATGTCGCACAAGTATAGTGTTGAAGATACATTAGACATTGATACGGTTCCTTTATATGTGTGTTACCGCATTTATAGCAACTAAACGCAGTTTCAAAATTAGTTTCAGCATTTGATCTTTTTTCCATAAGAAGAGCAAATTTTGGGGGGAGGGGGATAGCAAGTAACAACAACTGTTCAAGTGAGAGAAGTGTTAAGGGAAGGTAGTGAGGATTGATAGCTTAGCATAGTTCTGCAGTAGTGCTTGTCTTATGTTTGGAGACTAATTCTTGGTCAATTGGGTTGGTGTTGTGGGCATCAGTGAAGTTACCAGCTAACACATAATATTGAGAGCATTTTATTGGGTTCAAAGCCTGTTAAAACTTTGACTTTGACGTCCAGGAATTCGAATTCTAGGAATCAGGTCATTCGTGATGTTAGGTCCACAGCCATAATTTGTAACTAGTATTTGAGGTATACAATGGATCAATCCTTTCCTGATTTGATAGTAAGCTTTAAATGATTACTGCTAATATAAAATTCAAGGGCTTTAAAATGTCAGGCTACTGAAGATCAATGTATAGCAGGTAATGAGAGTTGCTAAGAATTGAAAGTGCACAAAACAAGCCTAAATTATGTTCATTAGCTTCGGTAATGAATCATTATTTTGCAGGAATTCCCAAGTACAATTAATATTATCCCTTGCAGGTCTTTTATAGGGATACTCAAATGTGTGCTTTGATTTTCTGAATATTCATTGAGCCTCTTCCTGTTAGATGTATTCAACTAGAGACGATAAAGAAATTTCTGGATGTTGTAAATGTTTCATTACTTACTTCTTGAAGAATAGTCTCTTGAAGGGATTAGATCAAAAGCTTCACAGTTTTCATTATGATTACTATTTTATGTGTCTAGTTCATCAGTAGCCCTGATGTCATTCATAGACCAGGGGCTCTTATATAGGAAGGAAATCTTACAGATAGAGAGTAAGAATTTCCTTTATCAACATTTTTTATTTTATACTATTCACAATTTTCATTATGATCAATAGATATATGTTGTAAGAAGATTTTAACTTTGAGTTTTCCTAACCATTTATGATTTTTATTGTTTAATATGGACTTCATGTTCTGAGCTTGCAATTACTTTCAAGACCCCATCGTTTCAATTTTCTATGATAAGTTCAAAGGTTGGCAATTCTTCTCATTATTTATAAACTAGCTGAATTGTCAGTTCTTTAACAAGTTCAATGCTAAATTGTCAGTTCTTTAACAAGTTCTTTTTGGACAGGGAGGGAGAGCTATCAATTTTTGTCCTAATGATCTCCATATTATATTGTGTATCTAACATGTTTTCTAGCCAGCCATTGAAGATCATGACCATTTTGGTTTCTTATTTTGTTACAAACCTGCAAAATTGAAGCATAGTGCCAACCAAACACATGAAACTGGAATTGAAATATCATGATTCAGACTTCACTGATTGTCTTTCTGATTATTTTGTTACAAACCTGCAAACCTGCTGATTCAGACTTTACATGAAAATGGAATTGAAATATCATGATTCAGACTTCACTGATTATTTTGTTACAAACCTGCAAACCTGCAGATTCCAGATGTGTAATACGAATAATTTTTCTATTGTCTTTCTTCTCAAGTACATATCTTCTATGTTTATCTTTTTTCTTTGTGATTGTTTGCACCAACTAAAAATTGATATTTTTCTTTTATATCCTAATTGTCATTTCTGTTTGTTATTTTAGTTTTATTATGTCAGGAGATGGAACCCAATCCAGTAGAGATGAACTTTATAGTGATCATGAAGCTAATGGGGATGAATCTAATAATGGAGATCCTTCTAGTGGTTATCAAGGAAGCACTTCTAATCGAATCGGTGATTATTTCATACCTTAATCTAATAATATGTTGTACAATATCCTTCAACTAGAATAGGAGCCATGTTTTACAATATGTTCTAATATTTGAAAATTTTCTTAGGTGCCCCAAAACTTATCATTTTTGATGATTATGGACGACCTGTTGATATTGAATCAGAAAAATTTACAACTACTGTTGGAAAGATAACAAAGACACATTGTCCACCTGCAATTGATTCTTGGAAAAAGGTTCCAGAAAGTATGAAAGAAGACATATGAAGAGGTGTTAATGTGAGTAAATGTGAATTACAAAAAATTGTTAAATCTTTATGTATGTCTAACATATGAAGAAAATTGTCTTTGCAGAGTAGATATGTTGTGCCCGAAATTTATAAGGCTAAAGTTTTGCAAAAAGCTAATATTTATTAGAAAAATTGGAAGTCTAACCTCCGAAAAAGGTGTGATATGTATCCAACCGTTGCTGAGCGAAAAAGAAATAGGCCTATTAACATTGTAAAGAAAGAAGATTGGGAAGACTTTGTTGATTTCTGCTCTACTCATGAAGACAGTATTCGTCGTGAAGTTGGTAAGGAAGCGAGGAAAAAAGTTAAGGTACTACATACAACCGGTAGGACTGGATGCGCGAGGGTAGCACATAAGCTGGTAATTACTTAATATACGTATTTCTTTATTTTCTTTTTGCTTTTTTCTTTTCTTACATTTTATTGCAATATGATATTTTGTTTCTCTTTTGATATAGAAAAAGGAGAGTCCTACTGGTGAGGTCAATAGAAGCGTGTTATACGTGACCACACATATGCCCAAGAATACAAATTCCTTTACCAGCTCGAACGATTACGTTATAAGAATAACTCTCTTTTAATTATAATAATAATTTTGTTGGTTTTGATTTTCATTAATCATATATATACTCCATTTTATGTCTTGTAGGAAAAAATTAGAAAGCTTGTGGAAGATAATCCGTACTTGGGACAAAATGATTTGGACAATGACCCTGTTGCAATGGTTTGTGAGATAATCCCCTTGCTATTTATTTCTTGTAGAAAAAAAATTCGAAAGCTTGTAGAAGATAATCCCCTTGCTATTTATGTTGTTTAGGTACTCGGACGTGATAGAAAGGGTTATGTTCATGGCATGGGTGGAGGTGTTTCAAAGACAGAGATTCATGCTTCAGCGGCAAGTAGAGAGGTTGCTCGTCAATTGAAGAATAAAAATGAAGCTATGGAGACGGATCTAATTACACTTAAAGAAGAAATGGCTACAATCAAAGAAATAAAAAAAACAACCATCCAAAAATAAGACAACAGTCATCAGCATCACTTCATGGTTCTTCTGAGGTATAAATACTGATCTAAACTTTTGCTTCACACTTATTTTGAGCCATTGTATTGGCTACATCTATTCCAGGTTGATTTAGAATGTAAATTTATGTATAACTAACTAGTAATTCTTCTGTTGTTAGAATGTTACTGAGGGTTGGCCAGGATTTGAGTTTTCAGGTTTCTTTGTTTACATTTCAGTCAATTTTCAAAACATGGTATTACTTGATCATTATAGCTAGTACATAAAAGAGCTCGAGGGAGTTTTGCATACAACCAAGAACCCTTAATTGAGCTGAACCAGTATTTGAAATCCACTGTCTGCAGTTTTATTATTTGATGACCCCTAAGGGAACATAGATGGGTTAGACATGGAAATCAAATGTTATTATTGAGGCTAAATTGTACTTAAATACTCTTAACTATTTTATTTTGGAACTATGGCATCCATAATATAACTCACATGGATAACGATTACATGAGTACGAACTCGCGTAGACTACCCTATATAAGGGCTCTGTTTTACAACCAAACTTATATATAAATTTCCATGATTTACCTCCTTTAGATACAGAGGCTTCATTAGCTGTCTTTGTGATATATTGTCACAGTAGAGTCGCTGTAGGTTCTTCAATTTCTTCACCATGTGCTTCTTCTCATGAACTAAAGCATTTAACAGTTGGTAATATCTTATTACATAATTCCTCTGCTTCTTTAAGTCTACCATCCTCAGCTAAAGCATTTAACAGTTGGTAATAGCTCCCCATGGTCTTCCCTTGACCTTTGCTTAGCATCCATTTTATTACCTGTGTCCAAAATCACCAATAGGGGAAACAAAGAGATGGAAATAAGAAAAGACAAAAATACTAGGAAAATACCTGAATTATTCTCTTCTACTCCTTCTGAATCTCAAGTGTCCTCAGTGCCTTCTTAACCACAATCAATAGAAATTCTAACTCCCAAGCAATGAGTTACCTGCTCTTTGAAGTTCTCATCACTTTATTAGCTGTCTAAAGGATGGAGGATGGTCAGTTACCTGCTCTTTGAAGTTCTCATCTGCAATTAAATGAATTTGTGGACTCAATGGCTGCATCTGGTCCTCGATAAGAAAAGAGACGCAAAACCCTCCTAAACTGCATAACTTTTATGAGAAAATATAGATTGGTCTTACATAGTTGAATACGATATGTTCTTGAGAAAACTGACAGATGTTCGAGGCAACCTGTGTGTGTTCTCGTATGACCTGTACTGTTTATGTTGCCTATATTTTGAGGCCTCAAGGTTGTCATGAAATGGCTGCAGTTGTATGTTTATTTTCATTGATTCTATTGAACTTGCACAGCGTTTGTAAGTCTAGTGCCAGCAGTAGTTGGTACTCTTTAGAAGAAGTCGGAGTAAATTGGACACTAATTGCTCAGCGTTCTTAGATTCCTACTGGTGTTCTAGTCTTAGGAAATGATGAAAGTGTGTCAAGTGTGAGACCATGTTAGACTTTTTCTTTGATTATTAGATTCTATGTTTGTTGTGTATTTTCCTTGATTTAGCTTATATGTTTGTTACGTAGTTGAATCGGCATTTCGAACTAGAGTATGGTTTGGAGGGGATTCTACGACTAGGAACCTCCAAACTTATTGTATGATCATCAGTTATTTTGAAAAAGAGAGGAGGATGAACATGTTCATGATGCAAATTATCAGAGACCCGATTACCAAAATCAATAAGTCGTATTACAAGATAAATGTTAAGGGCACCATAAGAATTAGTAGGAGACGATACACTTTTGTGTACTGCCAATTTTTTTTTGCGGTCTTTGATATTTTAGGACTGCCAAATATACACAGGATTACCATTTTTGTTGTTGTCCTTGATATTTTAGGACAGAGGACTGCCAAATGTACACAATTGCAAAATTTTTTGCAGTCCTTGATATTTTAGGACTGTCAAAATTTTTGTAGTTCTAAATTAGTAAGGACTGTCAAAAATTTTACACTTCTGAACATGTACAAGAATGCTAATATTTTGATAATTCTATTTTGTAGGAGTGTCAAAATATTGACATTATGTACATAATTGTTATAACTTTGGCAGTCATACGCAAAGTTGTGTTGTTTTTTGTAGTGCGCTTACTATTTGTCTATTCTAAATGAGTTGTATGGGTTGATACAGGTCGATCATACCGGATAACTTGGGTATATGCTTCAAAGAAGATTAGTCAAGGAATATATATATGTTCATATATAGCCTTAGCTAGGGCTCTACAACTAGCTAGGAATCTAAGTTCATAGTTCAAAGTCTCTAAACATATGTAGTTATGTGAATTCTTCTACAAGTTGGAAAGTGGAACTAGTCATTGCTCTCACTTGCACACACACTTAAAACACACATGGTGATATATGAGAATTTAGAAGGCCCCATGTAAAGAAGAGCTCCATAAACCTCCTCTTTGACATTTGATAGGCCCTTACCTGGAAAAGGATAGAGCATGTGAAGTTTCTTACCTTGAAAAGAATAATACAAAATGCAGAATTTATTCTTATCTTCTATCAGTGCCTGTGATGAGTAAAAAAAAATCTGGAAATGAACACTTGTCAACACTACTGTACATCTTTGTAAGATCATCTTTTATAGATCATCCAAAAAATTATTTTGACCAACTTTACAGAACAGAATAGAGCATAACCAATCTGTAGCTAATTAGTTTAATATAACAGAAGAATAGTGTATAATAGTCTACTATATTTATATTCAGTTCCAACCCTAAAAGTTCAGTGGATTTCTACCAAGGATCAGACCGAACCAAGATAATCCATGCAGAAGGAGTTTAAATTGGTATTTGAGATGAAGGAATAAAGAATTGCATCTTCCTATGTAAATTCCAGTAGTTAATATTGTATTTTTGTGTTTCAATGATTGTAGGTACCGGAACAATCTGGCTTGCCAAAGACATGTTTTCTAAAGGACTTCAAAAGAAAACACATTGCTTTTGGACACTTAAATTCTGATGCACCGCCAAAGGAAGATGTTTATTGTATCATCGTCGATGAAATATTTGACCGCAGTGCATATTTGCTTGAAGGGGATGGAAAGTTTGAAGACATTATGCTTGGTGATATGATCAATTGGCCAAAAGAGTCCGTTCAATTTATTAGGATTTGAATATTAGCATTTAGTTTTTTTGTAGTGAACTTTGTATGTATTCTGAATACTACTCCTTTTTCAGTTTGGATGTTATGTGTGAGAACAATTGCAAGTATTTGGATGCTACAAAAACAATTTCTACGTAGTGATATTCAATATCAATTGAGACTTTGAATCAATTGTCAGTTATGTTCATAAGTTATGTTCATTTTGATTGAATGTGTTCATTTTCAATTGTGATTCGTGAATGATTTATGTTATATTCATTTTGAATTGAGTCTTTTGATTTATATTTAGATTCAATATTTGTGTACTGGTTTACAACAAAAATAGGTTTAATTAATTAAAAATAATTTTAGTGAATATTTTGTAGAATTGTGACGGATATCACCTGTCAAAATAGACAGGTATGTCGAATTGTGTTAAGCGGGATAATTGACAGAAGAAGTCCGCCATTTTTTATATGACAGACGAAATCCGTCGTTTTCTCCACCTACGTATCGACGGTAGAAAACCGTTATTTATAGTAAACTACATTTTATTTTTGACGGACCACGTGACGGTCCAAAACCGTCAATAAACACAGTTTTCGATGGTTTTAGTCTGTCGAAAAACGCGAATTCTGACGTAGTGATTCTACCCAATTTTAACCTTTGAAAATTTCGATTTTGACTTATTTTGAGGAAGTTATGGCCAAAACAATATTTGGACATCTTCTATGTTCATATGTCCTGGTTCTGGCAGGGACGAAAAAGTACTGGCCGCATAGTGCCAGTCCGCATGGATGCATAGTGATGGCCGCATAGTGCCAGTCCTTATAGATGCATAGTACTGGCCGTATAGTGTCTGTCCGTATAGATGCATAGTATCAGTCCACATAGATGCATAGTGCTGGCCGTATAGTGCCAGTCCGTATAGATACATAGTATTGGCTGTATAGTGCCAGTCCGCATGGATACATAGTGCCAATCCGTATAGATGCATAGTATCAGTCCACATGGATGCATAGTATTGGCCGCATAGTGCCAGTCCGCATAGATGCATAGTGCTGACCGTATAGTATCAGTCCGCATGGATGTATAGTGTCAGTTTGCATATATGCATAGTACTGGCCGCATAGTGTCAGTCTGCATGGATGCATAGTACCAGTCTGCATGGATGTATAGTGCTGGCCGCATATTCATGGATAAATAGTGCCATATGGATGAATAGTGCTACAGGCTTGCATAGTGTCGTATTGCTTGCATAGTGCCGTATAGTGCCGCAAAGTGCCTATTTTGACTGTTTTTGGCTGTTTTATGCCCTATTTGACTGATTTGTGGACAGAATTTCTTCTAACTCCCAACATGAAAGTTGTAGATCTTTGTCTTGGCTTCAAGAATCTTCATGTCTCACTTTAACTAGAATTCATATGTGACTTTTATGTCATAAGGGGTCTGTGTGACTTCCTGACTTGACCGTATTCCTGATTTGATTACATGTATACGTGCTGATACCTATTCTAAGTGTGTATTGAGATAAAATATTAGTATGCACTGTGGTGCTATTTATTGAGTGCACTGAGGTGTGACTCTACGTGTGTAATGCTCCAGTCCCAAAATACGTAGGACTAGGAACGTAGACATGCCAGCTGTATACATACGAAGTACACTCTAATATATGGAAACCTCGTATGAATACATAAGCTGTAAAATGTAGTAGAACCATAACTAATCTCATCCACACAAAATAAATGAATAAAAGATATCATATAATCAACTATGAATCGTCATTGGTACATGTAGTTGGGCGGAGACAAATCTACTATTGGTAGGATGTTAAGATAGATAGGTAGATACTAGTCTAAAGAAATGGTAGATCTATTAGCCTAGGATAGTGAGTTATCTTCTAGTCTAAAGTAGATATGGTGTTAAGGTATTACCTAGATATTTAAGGTATTGATATAAGATACCTATAGAGATAAGGTAAGTGGCTTATCTTGGTAGGTAATGACTAGGAATATGATGTTTGACTTAGATTTTACCATGTTTGACCGAGGTTAACTATTTTAACTCAAAGTCAACTACAAGTAAACATTGGACCTAAATTGGACTAGGAGTTGACCAGTTGACTAAAAGTAACTGTGAGTCAACCATTGACACAGTTTGACCTAGATTGGATTAGAAGTTGATCAGAGTTGACCAATTGACTAAAAGTCAACTATAGGTCAACCATTGACATAGTATGATCTAGATTGACATAGTTTGACCTTGTTTGACTTTGTTTGACTTACCTTGACATAATTTGACTTTGTTTGACTTAGTATGACCTAGTTCGACTTTATTAGCCTAGTATGACCTAGTATGATTTAGTTTGACTTGGTGTGACTTAGTTTGACCTGGTGTGACTGAGTTTGACCTAGATTTGCATAGTATACACTAAAAATCATGCCTAACACTATTAAACCCTATTTAACTCATGCATATCTCATCTTTAGGTCTGTGACTTTACTCGGAGCCTCGAAATACTGTTTATATTTTACCATCAGATCTAAGGCGAGTATATTCTCTGATAATATTTCTATTTTATGATATCGTCTATGTTTCTTATATTTAGTGTAGATATCCTTGTTCTCTTGACACATTGTTCACATGAATTGATATTTGTCTGGATCCCTTCATGAGATATTATTCGTTGTATTCTTTGGTATATCTTGTGCAAGTCTTTCTTGTTCCTTGTGCGTTGTATAGACATGATTCTTGCGAAGGCTAGCTACCTTCTCAGAGAATCACGTGTCATGACGTGTCATAGTTGGATCTACTATACTAGTCGGGGGCGGGGAGTATTACTGTAGAATTCAAGGAAACATGATTAACCAGATCAGTAGACCTTGTGAGTGTTAATCATACATTCCACATATGATTAACCAGATCAGTAGACCTTATGCTTTCCCAAGCCGGCCACATATCGAAGCTAGTATTCACACACCTAGATAGATGATTCTCGATTCTTGTACATGCCATGATCAGTTTTACTTGCCATTGTTCTATTTCTAGTTTATAGCTTCTACTTTGCCATGCTACTTTCATGTACAGTCTATTTCTCAAGTATATTCTTTCTATTTACTGCTATATTTTCAATATCGTCTAACTAGAACTGTTATTGGAGATTTATGCTCGTTCTATCCTGACTGGATATGTTGACAAAATTTTACAGATGATGGCAATGACGAGTGTCCTACCTACTATGGTCCTCATGACGTAGTAGACATAGACCTGGAGACCCTTGTCCAGCATAGGTTAGTTCTAGCCGATAAGGCATTAGTGGTAGCTCTGCTAGATTAGTTTAGTACTAGACTTTGTCTCCAGATTACATTTTGGCTTGTTATTATTTTGGTGTTTGTATTTGAGATTGTTGACTTTGAGAGTTTGGACTCGTATTATTCTGTGTTGGATATTCTAGTTGATGTATTATTTTTCATATCTTCTTGTCTTTATCTTTCAGTATCATCTATCTTCTTAGAGTTTATGATTGAGTATATTATATTGTCATTGCTTGTCCTCCATTCGGAGTTGACCATTCTCGACAGGTTTTGATATTATAACTGTTGTTAGATAGTAGACCTAGACAGCGTTCTACGCCATTTCTGCGGCATAGGCTAGGACGTTGTCTCGCACTCGTTCCCTTACTCCGGGTGCAGGTCGTGACACACGCGGCATGATTGTAATAGAGTCTTATAAATGATGTCTATTATCAATAAAAAGAAAATTTTCTCTGCCTCAATGTGTTGTTCAATTTCTGTGCGTACTCTCTTAGCTGTTGTGTTTCGGATAACCTTATGACTATGCCTTGTGCGGTCGCAACCTAGGTTCGCACGTCATCACGCCCGGAGGACGACTATCGATTCTTCGGAATCGGAGCATGACATAATGGTATCAGAGCATGACTTTACATCCTTGGCCTCCAGTCTCGAGTCTCTAGTCTCGAACCGTTGACCTCATGTAGATGAGATGAGTTGTTCCATACGATGAACACATGATATTTTCTAAAACTAACGAGTTGCTTTTATATTCTAGAAGCTGGAGAAGCTGCGGTCGTGAACGAGGAGAGTGCCTCGAGCGGCTCGAGTAGCTCAAGGCCTGAACCCTCGAATGCCCCTATAGAACGGATGTTACGTATGCTAGAGGCGCAATAACGTCAGGCCGAGGTCAACCAGCGCCAGAATGAGCTTTATCGACACCAAACGTAGGCACGGTAGACTCAGCTTGAGAATCGATTCGAGGCCCAATTCAAGTTGCAGCAGAAGAAGCTTGACACTCTTAGCAGATAGTCCAGACAATTGTGGTCAATAATAATAATTCTGCGACAACGCCTACCGTGATCGAGCCTGCGATCCGACCGACTAAAATCGAACCAGAAGTGCCCGAGCGTCTACCTGCAACACCAAGAAGTTCCAACTTTGAGGTGTCAAAATTCACGAAGAATTGTTGCACTTCATTCAACGGTACTGAAGATCCCTCTCTGGCGATCGACTGGTTGGAGGAGCTGAAAGACTGATTTGAACTTCTGGGTATCGATGACTCAAAGAAATTCGCATGTGCACAACTTCTACTCCGATTGAACGCGCATGATTGGTGGTCCGTGCAAAAGCGAGCAATTCGACGTGAAGACGAGACAGCGGCGATTCCTTGGGCTACATTCAGAAAGGCATTTGAAATCGAGTACCTCCTTGCAGTCGTTCGACAAGAAAAATAAAATAAATTATGCAGTTGAAGCAAGGGAACATGACGGTGTGGCAGTACGCAGTAGAATTTAAAAAATTAGCCAAATTTGCTGGAGCATTCTTGCCGACAACGGAGATTCGCACTCGACAGTTTGAAGTGGGTCTGCGCCTATCTATCTCTGCCCATGTATCGGTCCCTGGATACAAGACCATGGGCGAGCCTCTGAATCACGCTCTCCATCTTGAACGCTAATATATCCCATGAGCTGCTGGCGCTGTGCAGACATACAACCACAAGTGCCCTAGCCATACAGGAGGAAACAATATGAATAAGCGTCCAAACAACGGTAATCAGGACGGATACCAAGGGCAGAAACCAGGAACTCGTTGCCACAAATGCAATAATTTCGGGCACCATGCAAATGAATGTCATGTCTCCGAAGGCAGATGTTGGCACTGTGGCAAGACGAACCATCTGCGCACAAACTGTCCGACCAGAAGGCCGAACCCAACGGCGCCTCAACAACACCATCCAGGGAATCAGGGTCCAGCGCCAAGAGCCCAACAAACCGTGCTACAAAATAACCAATACTGCCACCCCAATGCCCAAGGGTGCGTCTAAGCCATGACCTGAGATGAACCGTTCGCATCTGATACCATCGTGACAGGTATACTGCACTTCAATAACAAACCTGCTCGTGTACTGTTTGATTCAGGTGCTATGCATAGCTTTATATCGACAGATTTTGTCGCTGAATATAAATTTCCTGTGACACCGCTAGGCCTCAATCTTAGCGTCAATATACCATCGGGCACATTACTACTTGCAAACTTAGCCTGCGGAGACAGAATTATCTGTATAGGTGGTCAAAAGGTAGGTCTCGATACGATAGTCCTAGACAATAAGGACTGATATCATTCTAGGAATGGATTGGCTCGGTCCGTGCAACGCAACCATCGACTGTGCCGAAAAGACGGTCACCTTCTGTATACCTGGAGTGCCTGAATTCTGCTATTCGTGTGGTGAGGCGTCGATGACTTGCATGATGATATCGATAATATCGGCTCGAAGGATGCTGCATTCTGGGTGTGAAGGCTACTTAGCATCTGTTCGAGACATGATACAGGATGGTGCAAACGCGGGTCAGGCCAACGTTGTAGCAGAATTCCCAGATGTGTTTCCAGACGAGCTGCCCGGCATGCCACCTGATCGAGAGATAGAGCTCACCATTGACACATTTCCCGAGACCTGACCGATCTTAAAAGCATCGTACAGAATGGCCCCTACAGAGCTTAAGGAACTCAAAGTACAGTTGCAAGAGTTGCTCGACGAGGGATTCTTACGGCATAGCGTCTCGCCATGGGGAGCGCCCGTGCTGTTCGTCAAAAAAGAAGGATGGCTCAATACATCTTCGTATCGACTACCGAGAGCTGAACAAAGCCACCATCCAAAACAAATATCCATTGCCTCGCATAGACAACCTGTTCAATCAGTTGCAAGGCGCTTTGGTATTTTATAAAATTGATCTTCAATCAAGCTACCATCAAGTCAAGATCAAGACGAACGATGTGTCTAAGTCAGCCTTTCGTGCTCGATACGGCCATTATGAATTCCCGGTAATGTCGTTCTGCCTAACGAACGCCCCAGCTACTTTCATGGATTTAATGAATCAGGTGTTTTGACCCTTCCTCGACAAGTTCGTAGTAGTCTTCATCGATGGTATACTCGTCTATTCGAAGGACAAGCGGCAACACGCTGAGCATCTGCGAACCGTACTTTAGACCCTTCGAAAAAATCAGTTGTATGCGAAGCGGAGCAAGTATGAGTTTTGGATGAGCAGCGTCTCATTCCTCGGACACATCATTTTATCCGAAGGCATTGCAGTCGACCTAAAGAAAGTTGAAGCCGTTGTTGTAATGCCCCAGTCCCAATATACGTAGGACTAGGAACGTAGACATGCCAGCTGTATACATATGAAGTACAGTGGCCTTGTATGTATACATAAGCTGTAAAATGCAGTAATCCAAGACAAACTAAATCTCATCCACAACAAAAAGAATAATAATATAAAAATCAACTTGAATATTTATGATACAATCATTGGGCGGAGACAAAATCCACTACCAACTATCTCAACGAAAGAAATATACAAGAATCAATCAATAACATGGCGAGACGAACCAAGCGCAATCGTCTTCGAAGGAATGGATAGAATCACGGCCTTGGCTAGAACACCTGCAGTGAACCATGAAAGCGCACACCTGGGGAATAACCAGGTCCTCAGACGAACGTAGCAAGATACAGGAAGAACAAGCTAATATGAATTGTCAGAATAATAAAATAATATATAAAAGACTATCCTAGACACAAATATGCAAAGGAGATTCTAACCGCCTAATGTGCAATTTAGAGGACAACTTTCATGCGCATGGGTGGAATTTTAGGCTATGTGTACGTAACTGGCATCCAGTAATCCGTATCCGGCCGTAACGTCCAAAATGTCATAGGATATCTACAAATAAATCGCCATAGTTCCATCCGGAGACTGTGGTTTACCTGTTTGGATTCCCATACGCACTAGCGACTGTCCTTCCCCAATATTTCCCATACTGTTCAAGTCATGTCCATGGCTCTTCCAGTTTTGTAACTGCATGAGCCTCTAAAACCCTAGTCATAGCAGTTACGATCATCTACCGCCACACGACTTTAGAGATGGCCAATCCATAAGTCATGCCCCTAGCAAAATGTCTCATATCGTGTAGTGTGAGTGTCATGGCCCAAGGGAGATATAAGGGTATCCCCCAACAAGAAGGTAGTCCGCTAAAACTAAGTTAACATGCATAAAATAAAGTAAAACGACTAATAGAGTCGCTTGCACCCAAGTATGGCTTGGACGTGCAGTTTATAACAAAGGAAACTAACAATATGAAACAAAGTAAATAATACAAAAAATAAATAATATGACAGTAAATTAGCAAGATATACTTGCCTGGTAGGCCGTCTGGTGTGCTGCGATGATCAATGTGGCACAAAGTTTGACTTCAGTGTTACAACTATGCAGTATGATCTCAGATGTTAGTACGGACCATGCCATTGAGTCCAGAATAGTCAATTTGCTAGGGACGATATAGGGAGACTCGAAATTCCCAAAGGAATAGGAATATGACTAGCCACAGACATGATTTAATCGAAGAAAAAATATAATTCTTTATTAGTAAAATATATTTAGAAACTATTTAGAAAATTATTATTAATACTTGAAAAATGTATTATTTAAAATAATTTAAATAGGTATGGTTAAAATCTAATAAATCATCTACGACTAAAATTCTAAAATTTTCAATCATAAAATATTTTAGTTTAAAACCACATTTTAAAATATCATATAATATTATTAAAAAATTATATATACATATTAACGATATATAAATAAATAGTATATATATACATATACATTTTGGCCAAAAGAAAATAGAATTGATAATATACCCAAAACTCAAAAGTTAAAACCCAAATAACTTAAATTTAATAAAAAGAGAATCCTCTTAATAGACTAAGGTCAAAACCTATACTGGGATCAGCCCCAACTAATTAGTCCAAACAAGATAATAATAATAATAATAATAATAATAATAATAATAATAATAATAATAATAATAGCAGTAAGAAAATTATGGTATGGATATACATGTATATACACCAATATATTTATATATATACATATTTTAATTATACACTGATATTAGGTAAATATAAATAATAATAATAATAATAACAGATACAAAAAAGAAACAAATACAAAAAAATAATACAAAAATACAAAAAAAGGAGACCACAACAGCAAAGATGTTGGTCCTATTCTCACTTATTAGAGAGAAGAGTGAGAAGAATAGGGAAAGGAAGAGAGGGAGCGGGAGATCGAGAGGAAGGAGAAGAGGGGAGCGGAGAGGATGAAGCGGCGGAGGCTGCGGTTCTCGAGCGCACGGGCGACGCTCGCCGGTGCACAGGCGAAGTGGCGGCGAGACGAGTGCTCGGCGGAGATAGGGGCGACGCCCGCGTGCGGAGGAGGAAGTAGAGGCGCGGAGGTTGGGGAAGAGAGCGGCGGCTAGGGCACGAAGGGCGGTAGGTGATGCGCCGGAAGAGGCGATCGCGTACGGAGGGCGGAGAACGGGAAGGAGATGAGGAAAGAGGGGAGGCGGCGGAGCTGATGGTCGGGGGTTTGGCCGCCGCGGCTGTCGCGGTGGCGGTGGTGTGACTGGCGGTTGCGGAGGCTGGAAAGGAGGCTCGACAAGGGGAATCGTTCGCAGGCAGCGAGGCGGATGCGGGAAGCACGGTCGGCGGGGACAATTCGCCGGATGGAGAGAACGGGGGCGACGAATCAGGAAATCGAGGCGGACCTAGGATCGCGACCACGGCAAAGTAAGTGGTGGTGGTGCTGTATTTTTTTGCTTATTTTTCTGGTGGTGGTGGATTGGGCGTGCTGTAGCGACGACGGTGGCTGTAGTTCGATGATGGTGGTAGTGGTGGTGGTGCCTGGTGGTGTTGGAGAAACGACGACGTGGGGTGCTGGCTTTGGTGAGGGTGGTGCCGGATGAGATTGTTGGAGTTGGTCGACTGTAGGGTTGTCGGAAGAGAGGAACTGGGAACCGGTCGGGCTTTGGTCACGGTAGTGCGTTTTGGGGCTTGGTGATGATGGTATGGATGGTGGCTGAGGTTGGGTACGGCGAGGAGGATAGGGACGACAATTTGGAAATTAGGATAAGGTTTTATCGTGTCGGGTTATGTCTTACGTGACACGGGAAAGTGTCGGTGTCCGGGGTTGTCGGACAAGGAGTAAAAAGTGTATATGTACAAAGGAAAATAGTAGAAGGGAAAAAGGATGGGCACGGACACGATGCACATTTTTGTGGAGAATTTGTGGATGTGAGGAATTTATAGAGGAGTACTTGGCTATTTATAGGATGTGGAAATTCAAAGTTGGATAAAGATTAGGATTTATTTAAACCCAATTAGATAATTTGTGATTAAATTTAAATCAATACATTCATATCTAAATCTAAATCTAAATCCAAATCTAATTTAAATATAGATAAATAACACATTTAAATTAGACTATTTAATTTAAATCAATAAATCTAATCACCATTTAATTTATCATAAATAAATTAAAAAATATCTTTTTATAGAATTTATATAATAATTAATTTCAAAAGTCATAATAAATATTAAAGTATTAATAGGAAAAATTTCACACTTTCTTTTTATTTAAATAGCATAATAATTTCAAAAATGAGAATAAATATTTTAAATAGCAATATAAAATATCTTTAAAAAAAATCAAAATTAAACATAAATATTTAAATATTTAAAATGCCTTCTTGCTAAATAATTTATTATAAATAATAAAAATTAATTTTTGAAAATGTACATGAAATAATTTTCATGTGTTTTAGTCGAGTAGAATATTCACATAAATCTAGTTTTCTAAATTACCATTAAAATAAGATAGCCTTTATAAATAATAAGTTTGGCAACATCGATAGATACTTATTACAACTTTTAATAAAAATAATTATTTTATATATATATATATATATATATATTGAAACCATTACCGATAATAAAATAAAAATCTTTTTCTAAAAATATGTACCTCGCACATATTCGCACTCGACGAGTAAATACGAAAAACGTAAATTCCTGCGCGACGTATAATACGACTATACGATGTATAATACAAAAAATCAGTACTACAAATATAGTAGAAATTTAGGTTTTTTACATCCTACCCAACTTACAAGAATTTCGTCCTCGAATTAAGAATAAGAAGGGGGTTTGAGAAGGCACAATGGTATATCAATGAGGAACAATCAAATCACGACGTTCAAAACATACATTAGAAAATCGTGATCACGAATTTAATTTAGGGAGTAATTGATGGTCGCGTGTTAACGCAAGTAGAGACAAAGATTAATGGTCAATAAGGGGTGGTAATTTGATTTGAGATTAAGGATAGGTGATTTCCTAAGGAGAAGATACTCGTCTAGGTTTTAGAAGTATGGTTAAGAGAAAGGATTTTAATCATTCCTAAGTTTTTAAACAATTTAGAAAGTCGTGATAATAGATTGAGAGTTGAAGGAAATGGCCTGTAACTTGAGACGAGATTGAAGTCACCTGGGTTGGTCCATGGCTAACTATCTTGGCAATAGATGGTGGAGCAACTAAGGTGATACTTTGGGTCTATCTATTAAGTACGAGTCTTCGTCTAAACGGGTGAAAGACGAAAACCAATATAACTCCAAAGAAGTTGTTTTCGAATACCAATATGTGGTTCAAAGGCGAGTGAGTAATTCAAAAAAGAATTGCCAAGGCTGTCGCGGATGGGACTCTAGAGGACCAATTTAGCTATGTCCCCATCCACGTAGAACGATAGATAAAAACGAACCAAAGTGCAATAGGTTGATCAAACCATCATGCACCGGTTCTGATTAGACAATATGTTAGTGGGTGCGCACCCAATAAAATATGTCATAATCAAGCTCGATAAGGGAATAAGCTTGCAAAACTTAAGCTAAACTAGCAGCATAGGATAGTCAAAAATAGTAAAAACATAGGCACGATTAATATTGAAAGAAGTGGAGCTAGTTCAAACTTCTTAAGGACCTAGTAATGTCTTATGTTTGTGCCTATACAGTCGTCCTACTGTCTACTTACTTAAGACTTGGTTAAGGTCACAAGGAAGGTTAGGTCGTAAGTCATTCTACCCAACTTACAAGAGTTAAACTAGTAGGGTGATAGGACAATGGATCATGTTCACCTAGTATTGGTTACCTTATTAATCTTTATAAAGCACGAATGAAGGACACGAATCATGATAGAAGGGATCAAACAAGATGCAACTCGAGGAGTCAAGCGAAAAGGCGGTCAAGTATGTGGATGAGATCCTAGACTCTAATCCTATACGTAGGCTTGCTTGGTATGGTAAAGTAACCAAACAATTTATCTCGACCTGCATGGGCCACCACAAAAACATGTAACGCTCCAGTCCCAATATATGTAGGACTAGGAACATAGACATGCCAGCTGTATACATACGAAGTACAGGGGCCTTGTATGTATACATAAGCTGTAAAATGCAGTAATCCAAGACAAACTAAATTTCATCCACAACGAAAAGAATAATAATATAAAAATCAACTTAAATATTTGTGATACAATCGTTGGGCGGAGACAAAGTCCACTACCAACTATTTCAATGAAAGAATGTACAAGAATCGATCCATAAAATGGCAAGACGAACCAAGCGCAATCGTCTTCGAAGGAAAAGAAAGAACCACGGCCTTGGCTAGAACACCTACAGTGAATCATGAAAGCACACACCTGGGGAATAACCAGGTCCTCAGACGGACGTAGCAAGATACAGGAAGAACAAGCTAATATGAACTGTCAGAATAATAAAATAATATATAAAAGACTATCCTAGACACAAATATGCAAATGAGATTCTAACCGCCTAATATGCAATTTAGAGGACAACTTTCATGTGCATAGGTGGGATTTTAGGCTATGTGTACGTAACTGGCATCCAGTCATCTGTATCCATCCGTAACGTCCAAAACGTAAGAGGGCATCTGTAAATAAATCGGCACAGTTCCATCCGGAGACCGTGGTTTACCTGTTTGGATTCCCATACGCACTAGCGACTGTCCTCCCCCAATATTTCCTATACTATTCAAGTCATGTCCATGGCTCGTCCAGTTTTATAACTGCTTGAATCTCTAAAACCCTAGTCATAGCAGTTACGATCATCTACCATCACACGACTTTAGAGATGGCCAATCCATAAGTCATGCCCCTAGCAAAATGTCTCATATCATGTAGTGTGAGTGTCATAGCCCAAGGGAGATATAAGGGTATCCTCCAACAAGAAGGTAGTCCGCTAAAACTAAGTTAACATGCATAAAATAAAGTAAAACGACTAATAGAGTCGCTTGCACCCAAGTATGGCTTGGACGCGCAGTTTATAACAATGGAAGCTAACAATATGAAACAAAGTAAATAATACGAAAAATAAATAATATGACAGTAAATTAGCAAGGTATACTTGCCTGGTAGGACGCCTGGTATGCTGCGATGATCAATGTGGCACAAAGTTTGACTTCAGTGTTACAACTATGCAGTATGATCTCAGATGGTAGTACGGAACATGCCATTGAGTCCAGAATAGTCAATTTGCTAGGGACGATATAGGAAGACTCGAAATTCCTAAAGGAATAGGAATATGACTAGCCACGGACAGGATTTTATCGAAGGAAAAATATAATTCTTGATTAGTAAAATATATTTAGAAACTATTTAGAAAATTATTATTAATACTTGAAAACTGTATTATTTAAAATAATTTAAATAAATCTGGTTAAAATCTAATAAATCATCTACGACTAAAATTCTAAATTTGTCAATCATAAAATATTTTAGTTTAAAACCACATTTTAAAATATCATAAAATATTATTAAAAAATTATATATACATATTAACGATATATAAATATATAGTGTATATATATACATATACATTTTGGCCAAAAGAAAATATAATTGATAATATACCCAAAACTCAAAAGTTAAAGCCCAAATAATTTAAATTTAATAAAAAGAGAATCCTCTTAATAGACTAAGGTCAAAACCTACACTGGGCTCAGCCCCAACTAATTAGTCCAATCAAGATAATAATAATAATAATAATAATAATAACAATAATAATAATAATAATAATAATAATAATAATAATAATAATAATAATAATAGCAATAAGAAAATTATGGTATGGATATACATGTATATACACCAATATATTTATATATATACACATTTTAATTATACACTGATATTAGGTAAATACAAATAATAATAATAATAATAATAATAATAATAGATACAAAAAAGAAACAAATACAAAAAACAATACAAAAATACAAAAAAAAGGATACCACAACAGCAAAGATGTCGGTCCTATTCTCACTTATTAGAGAGAAGAGGGAGAGGAATAGGGAAACGGAGAGAGGGAGCGGGAGATCGAGAGGAATGAGAAGAGGGGAGCGGAGAGGATGAAGCGGCGGAGGCTGCAGTTTTCGAGCGTGTGGGCAGCGCTCGCCGGTGCGGAGGCGGAGTGGCGGCGAGGCGAGTGCTCGGCGGAGATGGGGGCGACGCTCGCGTGCGGAGGAGGAAGTGGTGGCACGGAGGTTGGGGAAGAGAGCGGCGGCTAAGGCACAAAGGGCGGTCAGTGCTGCACTGGAAGAGGCGATCGTGCGCGGAGGGCGGAAAATGGGGAGGAGATGAGGAAAGAGGGAAGGCGGCGGAGTTGATGGTCGGGGGTTCGGCCGCCGCGGCTGTCGCGGTGGCGGTGGTATGACTGGCGGTTGCGGAGGCTGGGAAGGAGGCTCGACGAGGGGAATCGGTCGCAGGCAGCGAGGCGGATGCGGGAAGCACGGCCGGCGGGGTCAATTCGTCGGATGGGGAGAACGGGGGCGACGAATCGGGAAATCGAGGCGGACCTAGGATTGCGACCACGGCAAAGTAAGTGGTGGTGGTGGTGTATTTTTTTGCTTATTTTTCTGGTGGTGGTGGATTGGGCGTGCCGTGGTGACGACGGTGGCTGTAGTTCGATGATGGTGGTAGTGGTGGTGGTGCCTGGTGGTGTTGGAGAAACGACGACGTGGGGTGTTGGCTTTGGTGAGGGTGGTGCCGGATGAGATTGTTGGAGTTGGTCGACTGTAGGTTTGTCGGAAGAGAGGAACTGGGAACCGGTCGGCTTTGGTCACGGTGGTGCGTTTTGGGGCTTGGTGATGATGGTGTGGATGGTGGCTGAGGTTGGGTACGGCGAGGAGGAGAGGGACGGCAATGTGGAAATTAGGATAAGGTTTTGGCGTGTCGGGTTGTGTCTTGCGTGACACGGGAAAGTGTCGGTGTCCGGGGTTGTCGGACACGGAGTAAAAAGTGTATATGTACAAAAGAAAATAGTAGAAGGGAAAAAGGATAGGCACAGACACGATGCACATTTTTGTGGATGTGAGAAATTTATGGAGGAGTACCTACCTATTTATAGGATGTGGGAATTCTCAGTTGGATAAGGATTATGATTTATTTAAACCCAATTAGATAATTTACGATTAAATTTAAATCAATACATTCATATCTAAATCTAAATCCAAATCCAATTTAACTATAGATAAATAACACATTTAAATTAGGCTATTTAATTTAAATCAATAAATGTAATCACCATTTAATTTATCATAAATAAATCAAAAAATATCTTTTTATAGAATTTATATAATAATTAATTTTGAAAATCATAATAAATATTTAAGTATTAATAGGAAAAATTTCACACTTCCTTTTTATTTAAATAGCATAATAATTTCAAAAACGAGAATAAATATTTTAAATAGCAATATGAAATATCTTTTAAATTTTTTTTGAAATTAAACATAAATATTTAAATATTTAAGATGCCTTCTTGCTAAATATTTTGTTATAAATAATAAAAATTAATTTTTAAAAATGTACATGAAATAATTTTTATGTGTTTTAGTCGAGTAGAATATTCACATAAATCTAGTTTTCTAAATTACCATTAAAATAAGATAGCCTTTATAAATAATAAGTTTGGCAACCTCGATAGATACTTATTACAACTTTTAATAAAAATAATTATTATATATATTTTTTGAAACCATCACCGATAATAAAATAAAAATAATTTTCTAAAAATATGTACCTCGCACATATTCGCACTCGACGAGTAAATACGAAAAATGTAAATTCTCGCGCGACGTACAATACGACTATGCGATGTATAATATAAAAAATTAGTACTAAAAATATAGTAGAAATTTAGGAGTTTTACAGTTGTCGATTGGAAACGGCCAGCGTCAGTCGACGAGATTCGTAGCTTCCTTAGCTTACCAGGATACTATCGATGCTTTGTGAAAGACTTTGCGATGATCGCATCGCCTCTGACTCGCCTCACCCAGAAAGGAGTAGCTTTTGAATGGTCAGACGACTATAAAACTATTTTCCAGGAGTTAAAGCAACGGCTCGTCTCGGCCCCGATACTTGCACTTCCAGAAAGGAACGAGGGATTCCAGATATTCAGTGATGCATCCTGCCAGGGTTTGGGGTGTGTACTGATGCAACAGAATAAGGTGATATCTTTTGCTTTTTGACAACTAAAGCCGCACGAGAAGAACTATCCCACCCATGACCTGGAGTTAGCGGCGATTGTGTTTACATTAAAATTATGGCGTTACTATCTTTATGGCGTGGCGTGCACGATCTATACGGATCACAAGAGCCTCAAGTATTTATTTACGTAGAAGGAGCTGAACTTGTGACAAAGGCGTTGGCTTGAACTGATCAAAGATTATAACTTGACTATTGAGTATTGACTATATGTCGGGCAAGAAAAATGTTGTGGCAGACGCTCTGAATCGAAAGTATATTGCCTCGTTATCCATCGACCTCAGATTGCTATGCGACTTAGAAGAGATGGGCATCGACCTCCGGGTTTGATTCAAGGATGTGCAGTTAGCGCAGATGCAGCTAGAGCCGAGCTTACGAGAAAATATCAAGACCGTTCAGAAGGATGATCCATACATGAAGAAAGTACGATAGCCAATTTCAATAGATAGGGCGACCGACTTTACGGAAGACGAAAGCGGCGTGCTTCGATTGAAGGGAAGGCTATGCGTTCCGGATGATTCAGAACTTAGAAAAGAGATATTGAAGGAGACACACTACACGAAATACACCTTGTATTCTGGTTGCAAAAAGATGTACGAGGACCTTCGTACGACCTTTTGGTGGCATGAAATGAAGAGAGATGTGGCGCTCTTCGTGTCACAATTCATGGCCTGTCAGCAGGTGAAAGCTGAGCATCAGAGACCAGGCGGGGAGATACAGAACCTTGCCATTCCAGAATAGAAATGGGATCATGTCACTATGGACTTTGTTATTGGCCTACCGAAGATGCCACGGGGAAATGATGCCATCTGGGTCATCGTTGATCGACTAATCAAGTCAGCGCACTTCATTGCCATTAAAGTTACTTGGAGCGTTGATCGTCTGGCTCAGATTTATCTTGATGAGATAGTACGACTGCACGGAGTCCCTGTATCTATCGTCTCTGATCGGGATGCACGATTTCTATCGCGCTTCTGGAGTAGCCTTCAGTCGGCTCTAGGTACTAAGTTGCAGTTAATCTCAGCTTACCATCCCAGACCGACTGTAATGCCCCGCTCCGCACGAGGCATTTGGTTGGCTTGTTGGATGGGATCAGAATATTGGACCGTGACTTATGTTGTAGATCAGGAGAATTGAGACTGATGCAGTCTTTCTTAGCTGGCTAGACAGAATGGATATTGGAACGTGGCTCGCTGGTGGAACTACGCTTAGTGGGATCGGAGCAGGAAGACCGTTATATAAGGCAAGTGGAACCGTCCTCCTTCCTCCTTATTTCTGTATACTTAATAAATGGTATAACGTGATGCTATGAATATGAATATGTCCCTAATGTTTTTTACCTTGAATGTGGAATAATTGTGATGCGATGATTTAGTTGCTAAATCGATAGAGATGCATATGCTGGAAATCATTGAATGAATAACACATGAACTTTGGATTGCTGAACGAATCATACTAGAACTGCTAATGTAACATGATGCCTGAGAATGAATCGATAATGTCCCTTATGCTTAATGTTGGTAAAATGAATAAATTACTTGAATAATGAGATGCTGCATGAATGATACATGAGAAAGAATTGAATATGCTATTGTTCCTATGAAATGAATGAAATGCTACAGGTTCCTTCGAAATGAATGAATGTTGTTGTTCCTCCTTGGAAGGAACGTAATGAGAAATGTTGCAAAGAAACAAACAATGAGAATTGATGAGGCTTGGGAACGTTGAGATCACCAAGTGAAATGATGGTAATGTTGGGAATGAATAAGTCATTGAACATGACTTGAATGAGATGAATGATGATGCACTGTTGTCTTTACATCAATATTTTACCATGTATTTTATGTTCACGATTGAGTCGGACACGTATTCGCATGGTCATAGGATAACTTATGCATAAGTGATGGGGATATGTTTTCTCGGACGGTACCCCGGGACGTTAGGGCGACCGATCTGGCCTAGGAGAAAACATTGGCGTGCCAGTAGGGGCACGGGTTTTACGAGGCATCCTTTGGGGCTAGCTACCTTCTCTGGAGTCATCGCATTACCAATGAAGACCTATATGGCAATGTCCGTATGGTTAAACACCAGTGACCATGTAGTCAGGATGCATGCTAATAAATATTTTGTGCAGGCAGAGTAAGTATGGCAGTTAACTTGTATTTGATGCAGGTACAAGGAAGTTGGCTATCGGTAAGAAATCACTTAAATGTGATATACTCAATATATGTGTTGGTTTAACTTGCGTGCTTAATATGCCAAATAAATCTTGCTGTGTTGTAGCCTTTTAACATGAGATCCTGCTTAACATGTTAAGTTCAGTATGCTAAGAAAGATGCCTTGCTATGAATTATTGCTGAACCATAACATACATGCTAAGTAATACTTGAAGTGAGAACTGTCATAACGTTTAAGATGTTAATGTTAACGATGCCTAGTATGCCTCAATGATGCCTTTTCATGATAATACCTAGTATGCCTCAATGATGCCTTTGCATGATAACACCTAGTATGCCTCAATGATGCCTTTGCATGATAACACCAAGAATGCTAAAAAGATATATCCACATGAATGCTACTAAGAATATGTTTACATGCTTCACTCTGATTATTGTCCATGAACTGTAAACTGATGCTAGGCCCCAAGTAGAAAGATCATTCTAATAAATGCTTGCTTAAATGATCACTTTAAATGTTGGTTTATGCGAGTGGGTTGGATTCTACTCGTCAGTGCATAGATGATGTGCTGACCCACGTTTTGTGGGCAGGTGCTCTTGCTTGGGATATTCTACACACGAAGATTTGACTTGATTGGTTCCGCGGCATCGAAGATTTGTTGGGCATACAGAAGCTCTCCTTGCACAAGATGATGTCTTCTGTTTATAAAGGGCATAATGTATGGAACATTGTAATCAGTTGTACCAGTGAGATTGTAAGCCAAGTCAGTGTATCGAGTTGTAATCCAATGTATCCAAGTATCAAATGTAAGCTGTATAGCATTATTCAGTTGGCTTTCAATGTAAAGTGAGATGTGTTATAAATATTGTGCTTCAATATAAGTCTTGTACTTTTATTCGATTATCAATAAAGAGAATGAAGTTCTATATGTCTCTGTGTGACTTCAAGTTGTCCTTTATCTTCGTTGCTATAAAGAAATAATGTACTTCTATTCAATAAGAAAGATTGTCCTCATTTACTTCAATTTGTCTGCTTCTACCGCTGCGATGTGTTTTATTTGAAGATAATAAATTTTGTACCATCTTTGTCTTATACAAGTGCAATACCAGACTTGTACGGCATCACACCCAAGCGAGGACGATCGATTCCAAGAGATAAATTATGTGAATAAATGACTCTACGAATCGGGGCGTGACAAATTGGTATCAGAGCACGGCTTTACGTCCTTGGTCTCTTCTTTGATTCGTTTCAAATCAAAGTTGCATCGACGATTAACCAAAGTTGCTTCTGCGATCACTCAACGTTGCTTCCGCGATTAAATCAAAGATTGCTTCCGCGATTATGCTGTTGTTGTTCTGTAATCATCCTATGTTGTTCGTGTCTGAAAGATCATTGACCCTCTTGGCTGCTCACTGGATGTTCCATACAATAAGTCTATATACATTGTGATACCCCTGAATGAATGATTGTTGTTGGTTTGGACACAAATAACCCAACAATGATTCGATGCCATAGTATGCTATGTTGTGAATGCTGTGGGAATAAAGAAAGGTGGCTATGTATGCTGCGACAAGATGAGAATTGCATGTGATGTTGGAAAAGAATTGTGAATGAAATAATTGATGGATGAGTTTGACAGAACTGGTGAATTGACTCATATGTGCTAGTTACTGCTTTGAGACACTAAGAATATTGGCTTGTGATATTGAGACCCGAGATGTTGGTTAAGTATTGTGATCATTGTAGATCACGAATGTCCGAAATAGAATTGGGTTGGTATTGTTTAAGGATGGCTTCGTTTCTGAGTGGTATATTGCCTCTACCACCTCAGAACGAGATATATGTTGACCCTTTCCATAGGATAGCAATGAGACTATCTGCGAGTACTGGGTAGTGCCGAGACTTAGCTGGGAGTCATGTATTGTGGCTAGATGACTCGAGTGTCCCTTGACGGTGATGTTATGTTGGATAGCGAGATTGTCGGAAATTGTAATCGGTGGCTTGGTTAGAAATTTTTTAGTCGAGTGCTGACTCAGACTAGTAAGACCGTTAGTATGCTATGAGTAAATGGATTTGTGGCTAGAGAAAGTTGTGGCTTAGAATATCTAAATGTTGAATTCGAATGGTTGGATGCAAATTACATGTGGCTAATACAAAGTTGGTTGCGTAGCTAAAAGCTTTAGAAACATTATCGACGAACCAGAGGAATATTAGAGATCTGTGCCATGACCCTAAGGTGTAATAGATGTCAATCCATCTTGATCACCAAAGGATAGTCGTTGCATATGTGCATGTATGCAGAGGAATTAAATTGTACTAGAAAAGTAACAACCCTGAATAATTGTGTTGCATAGAATGGTTAATTGATACATGACTTGTCGGATTGAATGGAATGAACTACTCGACCCTTGAGGTAGAGAATTTTAAGAATGTCCGTATAAGATTTTGACAGCTGGAAAAGGGACAAAATTTAAGAATGCCCGTAAGAGAGTTTGATGATTGAGAAACGAATGGGAACGAGAAATTTCAAACGTGTTGGATAATGTCGGTATAGGTGATTGTTGGTTGGGATATAAATTGTTGGCTTATGACTTAGTAGTGCAACATTGTCATACAGACCGAATAGTATGAATCTATAGTTATGTTAAACTATCAGGATCTATGACCCTTGAATAGTTAACCTTGGCTTATGGATTCGTGTGAGAACAAAGGATTTGAAATAGAAATTGAATCATTGGAATTTACTTGATGGATTATTAGAACGATGAAGATCGTATGTCGGGTTGGTAATTGACCGTAATGTTTATAGATCGATCTTAGTCGATCGTTGGATAAGTCTAGAATGAGCCTCTGTGGGAATTATTTCCTTGAGGAAGACCCTGGATAGATAGACTTGACCCTAGCGACCAGTTGATGAATTACCAATTGCTGGCTTAGCCCAATTGGCGATTCATTATTCAGACTGAGTTGATACCCATAGGTTTGGGTAGAGTTGCTTAGAACTGCCGGTTGCTTGTTGGCCCTAAGAAAAAGAAACTAGCATGATCCCTAGTAGCCGCCCACTCTAGGGAAGTCACCTGAATGATTAGGTATAGCTGTCGGTATAGCTAACCATTGAGACTGAACCGAATAATAGATGGCCGTTGACGACCCATAGAATGACCTTATGGCATTGAACGAGAGATGGTAATGAGTAAGACTTAAGAATGATATGTTGTATGTATATGATCTAATATGAACCTTAGAGATGTTTGACCCTTGAGGATTATGTGTCAGCCGATAGCGGACTAGAATCGTGGGATGAGACTTGAGTTGTATGTATCGAGTAGTGAATTATTATATGAGATGGAATTGACTGCGCATGACCGGGAAAAATTCGATCGGTATCGATAGTTGGTGATGTGGGTCATATCTTTTAGAAAAGATGAATTGCCTCGGTAAAAAATATTATTTGATTTGGGGAGGAATATGATTGCATGTTGTGAACGTTTGATATGATTGGCTCTAAGTTAGACCCTTGACCGAATGTTATAAAATATTATGCTTGGATAGAGAGTTGTCCCTGATGTTAAGTGTTGTGGCCTGGAAGATAGTGATTGTGGCAAAGTGAATGAAGTAATAAAGTCAATTGAAAGGATGCTAAGACGGATTTGGAAAAGTGAGTTATATTGTGGCTGATCGAATCGCACTAACATGGAAGTTGGCTGAAGTACATATGTTTTGGGGATGCCTAAAATATGTGTATGGATCCAGCCGAAGTAATAGGTTGCGACTGAGATAACATTATGGAAAGAATTTATCGCACTAGCGCAGACTTTGGCTGAAATATATATGTTTTGGGGACATCTGAAATATGTGTATGGATCCAAATGAAGTTATGTGTTGCGACCAAGATAGAATGCAAGAAAAATATTGGTGAATCAATGAGAAGTTGCAAGTATTTGGAAAAAGAGGAAGATGTATTGAGTCGTTGATGGATTAAAATGATACAGTTGGATAGCTATTTTGAAATGATCGAGTGGGATGAAATGAATATTGAATTGAAGCTGAATGAGAAACTCATTGTGATTAAGTGAATCTAGTAAATTAGTTAGTTTCTTAAGTTTCGAGGACGAAACGTTTTCTGAGTGGTATATTATGTAATGCCCCGCTCCGCACGAGGCATTTGGTTGGCTTGTTGGAAGGAATCAGAATGTTGGACCGTGACTTATGTTGGAGATCAGGAGAATTGAGACTGATGCAGTCTTTCTTAGCTGGCTAGACGGAATGGGTATTGGAACGTGGCTCGCTGGTGGAGCTACGCTTAGTGGGATTGGAGCAGGAAGACCGTTATATAAGGCAAGTGGAACCGTCCTCCTTCCTCCTTATTCATGTATGCTTAATAAATGGAATAACGTGATGCTATGAATATGAATATATCCCTAATGTTTCTTACCTTGAATGTGGAATAATTGTGATACGATGCTTTAGTTGCTAAATCGATAGAGATGCATATACTGGAAATCATTGAATGAATAACACATGAACTTTGGATTGCTGAACGAATCACACTAGAACTGCTAATGTAACATGATGCCTGAGAATGAATCGATAATGTCCCTTATGCTTAATGTTGGTGAAATGAATGAATCACTTGAATAATGAGATGCTGCGTGAATGATACATGAGAAAGAATTGAATATGCTATTGTTCCTATGAAATGAATGAAATGCTACAGGTCCCTTCGAAATGAATGAATGATGTTGTTCCTCCTTGGAAGGAACGTAATGAGAAATGTTGCAATAAAACAAACAATGAGAATTGATGAGGCTTGGGATCGTTGAGATCACCAAGTAAAATGATGGTAATGTTGGGAATGAATAAGTCATTGAACATGACTTGAATGAGATGAATGATGATGCACTATTGTCTTTACATCAATATTTTACCATGCATTTTATGTTCACGATTGAGTCGGACACGCATTTGCATGGTCATAGGACAACTTATGCATAAGTGATGGGGATATATTTTCTCGGATGGTACCCCGGGACGTTAGGGCGACCGATCCGGCCTAGGAGAAAACATTGGCGTGCCAGTAGGGGCACGGGTTTTGCGAGGCATCCTTTGGGGCTAGCTACCTTCTCTGGAGTCATCGCATTACCAATGAAGACCTATATGGCAATGTCCGTATGGTTAAACACCAGTGACCATGTAATCAGGATGCATGCTAATAAATGTTTTGTGCAGGCAGAGTAAGTATGGTTGTTAACCTGTATTTGATGCAGGTACGAAGAAGTTGGCTATCGGTAAGAAATCACTTAAATGTGATATACTCAATATATGTGTTGGTTTAACTTGCGTGCTTAATGTGCCAAATAAATGTTGCTGTGTTGTAGCCTTTTAACATGAGATCCTGCTTAACATGTTAAGTTCAGTATGCTAAGAAAGATGCCTTGCTATGAAATATTGCTGAACCATAACATACATGCTAAGTAATGCTTGAAGTGAGAACTGTCATAACGTTTAAGATGTTAATGTTAACGATGCCTAGTATGCCTCAATGTTGCCTTTTCATGATAACACCTAGTATGCCTCAATGATGCCTTTGCATGATAACACCTAGTATGCCTCAATGATGCCTTTGCATGATAACACCAAGAATGCTAAAAAGATATGTCCACATGAATGCTACTAAGAATATGTTTACATGCTTCACTCTGATTATTGCCCATGAACTGTAAACTGATGCTAGGCCCTAAGTAGAAAGATCATTCTAATAAATGCTTGCTTAAATGATCACTTTAAATGTTGGTTTATGCGAGTGGGTTAGATTCTACTCGCCAGTGCATAGATGATGTGCTGACCCACGTTTTGTGGGCTGGTGCTCTTGCTTGGGATATTCTACACACGAAGATTTGACTTGATTGGTTCTGCGGCATCGAAGATTTGTTGGGCATACAGAAGCTCTCCTTGCACAAGATGATGTCTTCTGTTTATAAAGGGCATAATGTATGGAACATTGTAATCAGTTGTACCAGTGAGATTGTAAGCCAAGTCAGTGTATCGAGTTGTAATCCAATGTATCCAAGTATCAAATGTAAGCTGTATAGCATTGTTCAGTTGGCTTTCAATGTAAAGTGAGATGTGTTGTAAACATTGTGCTTCAATATAAGTCTTGTACTTTTCTTCGATTATCAATAAAGAGAATGAAGTTCTATATGTCTCTGTGTGACTTCAAGTTGTCCTTTATCTCCGCTGCTATAAAGAAATAATGTACTTCTATTCAACAAGAAAGATTGTCCTCATTTACTTCAATTTGTCTGCTTCTGCCGCTGCAATGTGTTTCTATTTGAAGATAATAAATTTTGTACCATCTTTGCCTTGTACAAGTGCAATACCAAACTTGTACGGCATCACACCCAAGCGAGGACGATCGATTCCAAAAGATAAATTATGTGAATAAATGACTCTACGAATCAGGGCGTCACACCGACGGCCAAACAGAACGTGTGAATCAGATTCTCGAAGACATATTACGGCTCTGCGCAATTGACTTTAAGTCGAATTGGGACGTTCATCTACCTCTGGCCAAATTTGTATACAACAATAGCTATAAGTCCAGCATCCAAATGGCGTCATATGAAGCCTTATACGACCGGAAGTGCAGATCACCCATTTGCTGGGATAAAGTCGGAAAATGGCAGATTCTTTGCCCGGAACTGGTGGAACAGACCGTGGAGAAGGTCAAGCTCATTCGAAAAAGATTAAAGACTGTGCAGAGTCGTTAGAAAAGTTATACGGACGTCCACCGTCGACCTGGCATACAATACAAGAATGGCTTACAACGTTGTCTTGTGTAGAAAGTAGTCTTAGCGCACAAAGCAGCATGGCATAAAAAGTATCCCTGGTGCACAAACGGGGGCTGGGTAGGCTTGGCGTACAACACAGGCAAAACAAACGCATGGCACATAACGCAGTCGTCGTCCCAAATAGTAAGTTCAGCCATGAAAGTTCAAAAACTTGCTATGGCCATAACTTCCTCTCTAGAACTTGAAATCCGTGAAACAAAAGCCAAAACTTCATGAAATCAAATTCTTTACAACATGGAATAACTAGTTTTGAAATAACAATTTTTTATAGATCATTTCCATGAAGAACTCATAGAACTCTAACTTAACTCATAAAATCTAACTTTAAAACTTAAATCTACACTAAACTAGCCATCAAATCAGAAAACACCAAGAACTAAACATGCACAACAAGTTTAGATACATAATATAGGCTAAAAATATGTAAAGGAATTAAAAAAAATAAAGTGAGCAAGTCGTCTCTCCGTTAGCGCAAGGTGTACTTACCTATGGGTTGGTGGAGGAAATAAATGATAGTAAATGAAGGAAGGGAGAGAGAGAGTAAGATAATATTTATAGGGGATGGGGGTTGGCTCCACTAAACCTAATCCTAATCCAATGCCTAACACAAGTCAAGTCTAAATGCCATGCCACGTGATTATAAGCCAAAAAACCCGGATCACGATATGGTCCTGTATTCCTGTAACGCCCCAGTCCCAAAACACGTAGGACAAAGCACGTAGACATGCCAGCTATATACATACGAAGTACAGGTGCCTTGTATGTATACATAAGCTGTAAAATATAGTAATCCAAGACAAACTAAATCTCATCCACAATGAAAAGAATAATAATATCAAAATCAACTTGAATATTTATGATACAATCATTAAACGGAGACAAAGTCCACTACCAACTATCTCAACGAAAGAAATGTACAGGAATCAATCAATAAGATGGCGAGACGAACCAAGCACAATCGTCTTCGAAGGAATGAAGAGAATTATGGCCTTGGCTAGAACACCCGCAGTGAACCATGAAAGCACACACCTGGGGAATAACCAGGTCCTCAGACGGACGTAGCAAGATATAGGAAGAACAAGCTAATATGAACTGTCAGAATAATAAAATAATATATAAAAGACTATCCTAGATACAAATATGCAAAGGAGATTCTAACCGCCTAATATGCAATTTCGAGGACAGCTTTCATGCGCATGGGTAGGATTTTAGGCTATGTGTACGTAACTGGCATCCAGTAATCCGTATCCGGCAGTAACGTCCAAAACGTTATAGGGTATCTGCAAATAAATCGCCACAATTCCATCCGGAGACTGTGGTTTACCTGTTTGGATTTCCCTACGCACTAGCGACTGTCCTCCCATAATATTTCCCATACTGTTCAAGTCATGTCCATGGCTCGTCCAGTTTTGTAACTGCTTGAGTCTCTAAAACCCTAGTCATAGCAGTTACGATGATCTATCTGTCAGACGACTATAGAGAGGGCCAGTCCATAAGTCGTGCCCCTAGCAACATGTCTCCAACCATGTAGTGTGTGTGTCATGGCCAAGAGAAATATAAGGATATCCCCCAACAAGAAGGTAGTCCACTAAAACTAAGTCAACATGCATATAGTAAAGTAAAACGACTAATAGAGTCGCTTGCACCCAAGTATGGCTTGGACGCACAGTTTATAACATAGAAAACTAACAATATAAAACAAAATAAATAATGCAGAAAATAAATAATTTGAAAATTAATTAGCAAGGTATACTTGCCTGGTGTGTCGTCTGGTGTGGTATGTTGATCATGATAGTACAAAGTTTGTCCTTGTTATAAATACGCATGATGGCATTCGATGATGGTACAGACTGTTCCATCGGGTCCAGAATGGTCAATTTAGTTAGGGACGACATAAGGAAGTTCTAGATTCGGAAGAGAGTAGAATATGATGGTCAGGAATCGATAATGATTGAGTTGGTGATAATAATACATATATTATTCTAAAATATACTTATAATACCATACTTGAGAGGAAAATATATAACAACAAATTTGAAATCGACAATTTATTAGTCCAAATATATTTAGGCTCAAAACTTACATTTTGATTAAGAACTATATAGTAATATATTTAAGGCCAAATCATGTTTTGAAAGAAAAATAGCTAGAATACTCTAGTAAAATCGTATTTGAAATAATGCAAGAATCAATTTTAGAAATATAAAAATATTAGAAATAATAGTAAAACATTGGATATAACCATAATAGTAAAAATAAAAATAAAAATAAAATTTAAGAAAAATTTGTATTGGTATACCACTATATTACTCAAAATATTATTAATTAATTTTATAGAAAGCTAAAATAACAATATTCATACATACATTAAATCTGTAAACTTGATTTAGTAATGATAGTGATTAGTAATAATAATAATAATAATAATAATAATAATAATAATAATAATAATAATAATAATAATAATAATATCAAAAGTACAGTACACAATAGAACCCAAAAAAGTAATCACACAAACCAAAAAATAATAATATAAAGAAAGGAAAAGGGAAAGGGAAAACGTAAATAATAATAATAATAATATAGGCTCTTCTCTCTCTCTACGAGAGAGTAGAAAAGAAAAAGAAAAAAATAAAAAGGAAAAGAAAAGGGAAAGAAAGGAGAGGGAAGGAGACTTAGAACAGAGAGAGAACGAGAGAGGGAGATGGGGAGAGTGGGTGGAGACGCCGGAGGAAGGCGGAGATAGAGAGGGAGAGTGTTCGGAGAGGGGAGCGGGTTCGGAGCTGCGCCGGTGGCAAGGGGCGGCGCTGGCGGTGGTTAGGGCACGAAGGGGGGCGGTAGTTAGGCGTCAGATTTCGTGGAGGAGACGCGACGCTCGGGGCGGAGACCGCGACGAGGGCGAGGGCTGCGGAGGCGCATCGTCGACGATTTACGACGGGGAGCGGCGCTGGTCTGGGAGGTCGAAAAGGAGGCTTGGCGGCGAGGATGGCATTCACGGTGGCGACTCATGTACGCGGCGGCAGCGGACGATGATGGCCGGGCGCGTACAGCACAGAAAGGAGGAGAGGATGAGGCGACGAAGGCTGCAGTGCTCCGGCGCTGCGGGGGAGGACCCGGTCGGGCTAGGGTTTTGCGGAGGCACGGCGAGATGGCCGGCGCACACCGCGGTGGGTCAGGCAGGAGGGTGGAGATGGTGGACGTGGGCTGTCAAGGCCACGGGACGGAGCTCACCGGCCATGGAGGAGGCAGAGGTGAGTACGGTGGTGGTGGTTTGGTTTATTTGTTTATTTTCTTTTGGTACTGTTGGTGGTGATTGGTCGCGACGGCGCTGGGGAAAGGTTGATGGCGGTGGTGGTTTGTGGACGTTGTTGGTTGTTGTGGTGGCGATGGTCGAGTGGCCTCATGGTGGTCGGTGAACAAGGGTCAGTGGCGCTGGATGAAAATAGTGGAGGAGGAACGGTGATGATGAAGGTAGTGGATCTGGTTGGGATAGAAGAGTCCAGACTCGATCAAGGTGGTGGCAATGAGAAGAAGTAGGGACGGGTGGCTGGCCACTTGCCGGAGGCTGTCAGGAAGATTTGGATTAGGGTTTTGTTAGTTAGGTTTTGTCAGACACAAAAGTCTGTGGGTTTGGGTTCTTGGACGTGTCCGCTGTGTCATGCGTGACAATGGAGACAGTGATAGGTTTGTGGGATGGCATCGTGTCCAGAATTACCGGACACGAAAGATAAATGTAAATGTAATAAAATAGTGGAAGGGAAATGGATGGACAGGGACATTGTGCACAAGCCCAATGGATGGGGTGGTTATTAGCTAAATAGTGATAATTTTATTTGGGTTTGGGATTTTGTGTCGGGGTGTGTCCGACACGTGGAGGGATGAAATTGAACATATAAAAATATGGAATAAGAATATGGATGGTGGAATATGGACACGGTGCACGCACTTGTATTTGTGGAGAATTTTGTTGTGTGGAATAGTAATTATGGAAGAAACAATGGGGAGTCTCCCCTATTTATAGGGTTGAGGAGTACTTTGTAGATAGGGATTAGGACTGTTTAAACTCCAATAAGATAAATCATCTACTATTTCAAAAGTTACTTCAATCAATCCAAATCCAATTCAAATTTTAGATAAATTTAATCTAAATTAATACAGATAAATTACATTTCCAAATAAAAGCTATTTAAAATCTTTTCAAATGTAAGCCAATAAAAATAATCTTTTCAAATATACTTCATCATATTTAATTCAATTTAAACCAAGACAATATTTTCAAATACTTTTTCTGTCACGCCCCAGTACCGAAATACGGGGACGGACTAGGCCAGCTACTCCATATGAGGTACGTAACGTCATACGGCGATCGTGGCTGTCGAGAGACTAGGGGGTACATGCTACAATCAAGTCTCCTATGGTCCCACAGAGTTCTATGTCTCAATCAATCAAATCATATCAGCAAATAGATGAACATTAAAGATAAAGCAGTAAGGCGTCCCTGACGCTTCATCAAAATGATCATGAGAGACTAGCTTTATAATTTAGCTATCTCAGAGAGTCAGGAGTAAAAAATTATACACAGCTGCAGTCTGTTTAATTACAATTATGTACCGATACAAAATATCGAGTAATCCGGCTAACAGGTGCCGGTGGCTAAACGCCGCAAAAGTATAAGCAGGAGTGGTGGAGAAGAAACCCACTCGAGTCCCCGAACTGCCATGCTCCTAGTATGCACCATGGATGTCAGGGAGGAAGATCGTGTCCTCAGGCTCTGCTACGGAATCTGGCCAAACAAAACCAGCGGGGTCAGCCCCGAATAGCAAGTACCGCCAAAGGGGCACAAGAGTTAAGATAAAACCCAGTTATAATGATAAGAATAAAGCTTATGCTGCGGCTATAGGGTAGCGTTACATCGTCGGACCCATCTGGCACCCTTACAACCAAACAAGGACAAAAGGTGCCACATGGAGCCGGGACGCGTCGCACTCTATGACCTTCACATAAGTTTACAGATATAAGTAAGAAGATCTCCTGGTCGTGACTTCGGTCGACAGACCATCGCAGTACGATAACCAACCCAACAATCAAACAAGAACATGGGTTGGATCACGTACCGCGGTGGGCCATGTTCCTTAGTCATTCACAGGAGTAACACATCACAATCAAATTAAGGCTTCCGTTCGTAACTTCGGTCCGCAGCCTGTCATGGTACGATAACCAACCCAACAATCAAACAAGAACATGGGTTGGATCACGCACCATAACAGTCCGCTTTCCTCAGTTACTCGCGGAAGGTAAAAGAAAAATACAAGCAAGTCATTTTCACGGCCAGTCAAGTCTACGAGTTTCTAGTATGGCGAGGTTATCCTCGCATTAATTATCAGAGTCCTCAGATCGTATCTTTCCAGTAAGGCTAGCCAACCCAGGGGTTCGCGTAGACAGGTATGATTTGAGCACAGGTCCCTCGTAAGGCTACCTTGCTAAAACATATAATATGTAGCAGGAATTAATCGGATACAGTCATCCACTCGTTGCAGATGACACAGTATCCGTGGAGACCAGCCGGCGCGTCAAGACAATATCTCAAGGCGGCTGGTGTAACACGATCTCGGGATTTGCCCTTCCCATGCATCTAGTATATTTAGTTGCCTAATTTAGCCCTAGGTGAAACCTTGGATCCTCATGCTGTGGCCTGCATGATCATCCTCCTAGAATGTCGTACCGTAGTACGAGTACCCCAAGTGAGGATCCATGCCGATCAGTATGTCAACATGTTCTACCCTCCTTAGTTTATTACAACATTGCAATGCGCCACGTGGGATTACGAGTCATTTGTCAAGCATGAACGAGAACCGGGACATTCAGGCACATGTAGCGAGTAGGAACACTTTGTTCTCCAGGATATAAGCCAAGGTAGCATGAAAAATGGAAAACCAGGGACAGGCTGACTAGGTACTAAGGCAAGGTCGGCCAACCAACGCGGGCGCGTCACCTCCATGGCGCGGGCGCGTGGCGGGCGAGGGCGCGGTCATGAGCGCGGACGGCCACACGGTCGCGGGAAAAACGGCCGGGCGCATGACGACCACGCAGGGCGCGGGAGACCACGCGGGCGCAGGGGCGCGGACCACGCAAGGCGCAGGCACCACGCAGGGCGCAGGAGCGCGGACCACGCAGGGCGCAGGCACCACGCGAGGGCGCGGACTGGTGCTGGAACCACGCGACGCGGGAGACCACGCGGGCACAGGCACCACGCAGGGCGCAGGGGCGCGTCCTCCCATAAGCGCGGCGCGGGATGCGCGCGCGCGGAGGGCGCGGACACAGGGGCGCGGGACCTCCCATAAGCGCGGCGCGGGATGCGCGCGCGCGGAGGGCGCGGACACGGGCGCGGGACCTCCCATAAGCGCGGCGCGGGATGCGCGCGCGCGGAGGGCGCGGACACGGGCGCGGGACCTCCCATAAGCGCGGCGCGGGATGCGCGCGCGCGGAGGGCGCGGACACAGGGCACTGTTCATCTTCTTCCCCTCAACTGAGAGGGAAGAACCATGAACCCTAAAAAAACTCCAAAAAATCATAACTAAGTCAAATCTTAACCAAATTTCGATTTTCAAAGTTCAATCTTGAGTAAAATTCAATTCTCTACAACATAGAACCATTAAAACTTGAAAATGATGGAGTTTAGTAGATCAAAACCAAGGAAAACCGAAAATGTTTAAAACTTAGATCTACAAAAATTAAAGCTTCCAATCAGAAAATTCCGAGTTCTAATCTAGTAGAGAATGAGGAGAAGAACAAGTTTTGGTAAAAATTTTGAAGTAAAAATGAAAATGATGGATCTCTCCCTTGTGCAAGTTGATACTTGCCTTTGGTTGGGTGAAGGAAGTAAATGAGAGGAGTTATGAGGAATGAATGAGGGGAGAGAAAAGGAATGGGGTTTATATAAAAGCCTAAACCAAGTTGGTTCATGATGACCCAACGGGTTCAAGTGAACCGAGAACATGTCACCCAATTAGAGCCAAAACTGTAAACTAAAATCACAGAAAATAAATTACGAAATATTATTTTGTCAAATAATTTGGGATATACATGAAGAAATACAACAAAATAAATATCGTATAAATATACGTAAATACAAATAAGCAGTATACGTACTAAAAATACGTATACCGGAATCAGGGAGTGACATTTTCGAATAATAAAATATTAATATTAAATAATTTTCAAAAATAGAATTATATTTATAAATTTAAATTTTCGTACCTCATATGAAATAAATATTTGCATAAAATATTGTTTTCAAAATTACCATTTAAATTATCACCATTAAATTCAAAATATCTTTTTATAAATAATAATAATTAATTAATTTCAAAAATCATAATAAATATTTAAGTATTAATAGGAAATAATTTTAAACTATATTTTTAATAATTTAGATAAAAATTTCGGAAATAAACATAAAAAATCAAATCTTTAAAATACCTTCTTGCTAAATTACTTTTAATAAAAATTATTATTATATATATTAATTTGAAACCATCATCGATAATAAAATCAAAAACATTTTGCTAAAAGTATGTACCTCGCACATATTCGCACTCGTCGAGTAAATACGAAAAACGCAAATTCTCGTACGACGTACAATACAACTATGCAACGTACAAATACAAAAAAAAAATCAGTACTAAAAAATATAGTAGAAATTTAGGGGTTTTACAATTCCATCATCGAAGCAGTGAATGTAGTGTCTCGTCCCTATATCGTGCCCCATTTTCGTCCACGCGGTGCACGAGAAAGGAACAATGTCGCTATCGATTCAGTCGGGACCGATAGGTCGAGATCGGTTGAATCGGTCGAACGAAAAAGATTGAATTAAGATCATTTTCTCGTTATGTAAAGACTTCTTCGGAATCAAGTCCCATATTCAGCAGGTTGTGCCTCAAGGATTGGCTCTGCGGCTGAGTCGGGAGAGAACTTCCGTTGCTCAGGTTTTTTATGCCGTACTTGATTTGGCTTTGGCTTGGTTTTCGTGAATATTTTGATGGTTTTATGGCTTGCATTTTCGAACTTCACATTCATATCGAATCCCTTGAATAATACAATGTTATAATCAGTTGCTTATGTGATAGGTGATCGCGTAGGCGACATCAAGGGTCGAGTACTTCATTCCATTCAATCCGACAAGTCATGTATCAATTAACCATACTCTATGCAACACAATTATTCAGGGTTGTTACTTTTCTAGTACAATTCAATTCCTCAGCATACATGCACATATGCAACGACTATCCTTTGGTGATCAAGATGGATTGACATCTATTACACCTTAGGGTCAAGGCACAGATCTCTAATATTCCTCTGGTTCGTCGACAATGTTTCTAAAGCTTTCAGCTACGCAACCAACTTTGTATTAGTCACATGTAATTTGCATCCAACCATTCGAATTCAACATTTAGATATTCTAAGCCACAACATTCTCTAGCCAAATCCATTTACTCATAGCATACTAACGGTCTTACTAGTCTGAGTCAGCACTCGACTAAACAATTTCTAACCAAGCCACCGATTACAATTTTCGACAATCTCGCTATCCAACATAACATCGCCGTCAAGGGACACTCGAGTCATCTAGCCACAATACATGACTTTCAGCTAAGTCTCGGCACTATCCAGTACTCGCAGATAGTTTCATTGCTATCCTATGGAAAGGGTCAACATACATCTCGTTCTAAGGTGGTAGAGGCAATATACCACTCAGAAACGAAGCCATCCTTAAACAATACCAACCCAATTCTATTCCGAACATTCGTGATCTACAATGATCATAATACTTAACCAACATCTCGGGTCTCAATATCACAAGCCAACATTCTTAGGGTCTCAAAGCAGTAGCTAGCACATATGAGTCAATTCACCAGTTCTGTCAAACTCATCCATCAATTATTTCATTCACAATTCTTTTCCAACATCACATGCAATTCTCATCTTGTCGCAGTATACATAGACACCTTTCTTTATTCCCACAATTCCTGTAGCTCCCCTTCCCAGAAATTTTAGAATATTTTTATTTTATTTATTTTATTATTTTTGGGTAATTTTAGATTATTATAAATAATTATTTAGATAATTATTACGGCAGATAATTTTAGTCATGGTTAGGATTTAGAGTACAAGGTGACTAGAAATCGTGGCACGGAAAGTGCAGTGGCATGCCTGGACTAGTGTATTAGCCCTGCCAGGGAAGGCCGGGCCATAGTGATGTCCTAACTAGGAGAAACCAGGCCAAGTCGTGACATGACCATTATAAATAGTTAAATTATTCATTATTAATATTATTTGATGTTTAGGAGACCCGGTTTTACCAAACTAGTCCAACTGGACCCGAACTGAGCCCAAGCCCATGTAGTCATGCGAGATGTCCTATGACATTCGTGTTGATGTATCTTGGTATGATGGTGTCAAGTTCCGTTTTAATTATCTAATGAATATTTTCTATGTATTCTTAATTAAATATTATAAATATCATTATTAGTTTATATTTTAATGATAATTGCCCTTGTACATTTCGAGACTAGTAGATTGTACAAAGGATATATATACCATTATTGGTTTATTAAATTTTATTATTTATTGTGATTGTTATTTAATATTATTATTCTATTGGTTATATTATTTTATTGTCAAATAAATATAATGTATATGTGTATGTGTATATAAATATATACGATGTATGTGTATATTTGTACGTATATATAAATATATATATATATATATATATATATATATATATATATATATATATATATATATATATATATATATATATATTATATTATATCATGTGTATTTGTATATATATATATATATATTTATGTGTATGAGGGTATATATATATATATATATATATATATATATATATATATATATATATATATATATATATATATATATATATATATATATATATATATATATATATATATATATATATTGTATATGTGTGTAGGTATACATATATGTATATAAGTATTATATGTGTGTAAATACGTGTATATATATAAATATATTATATGGGTGTTTTTAATGTATAAATAAATCAATATATATTAATGGGCGTATATGTGTATATATATATATATATATATATATATATATATATATATATATATATATATATATATATATGAATACGTATATATGTATATATATATGTATACATATTAGTTGTAAATATATATAAGTATAGATTAATAAATAAAAAAAAAAAACAGTAGTTGTGGACCTAAGTCCACAGCAGTGGCGGGCCCACAGGCCCTCAGGCCACATGCATAACCTAGCTGCAGCCGAGCTGCTCAGCCCGAGACCAAGGGTCTCCGACCCCTCTCTTTTATACACTCGGAAAAGGGTGGAGGAGTTCTAATCGACCCAACTAAAACCCTATCTGCGATCGCGCCTGACCCTGGCGATCTCCCCACACCACTACGGGGAGGCTTTCGGTCGGCCAGAGCGCTGCCAGGCCGACCGAGCGCGCGGGTACGGCAGGAGGCACGCGCGGACAACCGAACTACGATAGCAGTTGCAGTGCGCGGGATGGTGTTTGCGATGACCGTTCATCGCGTACACGCGATCGTTTTACGAGCCACCTCCTCAGGTAAAATCCCGAACTAACCCTCTCGGACATCCATCAACTAGTTTGTGTAGAATCGAAACCGATTCGACGGGAAATCGACGCAAAGTCGACCAAAAACCTGTTCAAAAACAGGACGTTTAAATAGTCCAATCATCCTTGTTTACCGATCGATTTCGATCGATCCAGTAACTCTTTAGAAATTCCACTTGAACAAAGTTAGAGACAACATATAGGGCTCCATAACCCTTTTTGCAGAAGTCGAATTCATCGACTAAGCACCGAGAAATTGGATCCCGAAGTTTCCCAAAAAACCTGTTTTAAAAACTAGAAAATTCATCCACACGACGTGCGTCCCGCCATTCCGGGCGTCGTGGTCGCGAACCGAAAGTATCGAAAGCTGCGTAACGGCTTCGTGGTCGTGTGGGCTTTGACGGAATTCAAATTGGTCGCGTGTGCGCGACGAATTTGATGCGTATCCATCAAAATTTACCGTATCGTGCACTTTGCAAATTTCTCAATTACTTTGTGCACGCTCATCAGATCGAGACAAAACTTGCACCAACAGAACCGTATCATTTTTCTGGTCCTGTATGCCAAGTTTGGTCCAATTCTGAGACAGTTGAATCCGACGTCGTTTTGCGGGGCCCACGGTCCCACTCAACGGGCGATTTTGTGCACGGCCCGTCGGAATCCAACTCTGAACATACGGTTGGGTTCGTATCGGAAAACTAGATCCGTAGACAGTTAGTTTAATGACTTTAGAGACCGTTGACTCTGGCACGCTTTTCGGTACAAAGCGGGTCCAACGGCGGACATCGTTTTGGCCCAAAAATACCGTTTTGCCCCTGTGTCCAAAATTGGACTTAAGGACAGGCAATCCTATATTCTGAGATCATTGGTGATGTTTATTTCAGCTTCCGGGGACTGTTGTACGGGTTTTGACTTTTGTGGCACACTGAGTGGGTTGGACTATCGGTTTCACCAGCAAAGGACCACAGGCGAGTACAGTTTATTGTCTGCATTTCGATATTGATTTTCACTATATTTTATTGATTGGACATTGGTTATGTGATTATTTTCTATTATAAATTGTTGAGTCGGGAATGAGAAGTACCAAGGATGTGTGATCTGACCTTAGACAGTGTAGATAGTGTAGACAGTGATTTATTATTACAAAGTAGACAGTGTAGACAGTGATTTATTATTACAAAGTAGACAGTGTAGACAGTGATTTTTTATTGCAATTAGACAGTATAAACAATGATTTATTATTTCAAAGTATACCATGTTTCTTTATTGTATTATTTGCTGTAGACAGTGTAACTCTATACAAAGTAGACAGTGTAAATTTAGACAGTGTAGACAGTGTAACTTTAGACAGTATAGACAGTGTAACTTTAGACAGTGTAGACAGTGTCGCATAATTATTCTGAGATCGATCACATATCAAAGGTACTTCTTACAGTTGGGAAAAGTATTTTATGTCTATTTATTTACTATTGGTTTTTCGTATTTCCTGTTTATTTTCAAATCCATGATTGATGTCTAACCTTTGTCTTATAGTCATTTTCTTTATTTGAAATTGCATTCAGTGAATTGTGCTCGTTCCATTCCTGACTGGAAATCATATTTTTTAGGTTAGCCGTGGATTTACTTAGCATGGGAGATACGGGGATATTTGCAGACAAAGGCCTAGAGACTAGCTAGAAAGTCAAGTTATAGTCATTCAACATTTGTACAAGTTTATATTTTCTGCAAATGTAAAACTTGTGATCATTGTAAATTAAATTAATTTTGTGAATGAGTATTATTTATGATTTTGATCTTCATGGCCATGACAGCGTTCTACCGCCGACACTGCGGCGTAGGCTGGCTTGGACACGTCTCGTATCCGTTTAAAAAAAAATAGGTGTGGGTCGTGACAAGTTTTTGTGGTGGCCCATGCAGGTCAGGTTTCGCAAATCATGCGAACTCGTGATAGTACTTAATTTAGCCGTACTATTGCGAGCCTGCGACCAGGAAATGCTCATTCACGAGTTAGAGTTAATTTAATTTAAGAGAGTGACTAGGACTAGGAGTCCCTTATACAAGTTTACCGATGGGTAGCCTAGGCCATGCAATGTAGATAAGGAGTTATTAATTTTGATAGTTTATCAGATCCCCATAGGTACACTATTATCTCTTGATAGGACGATATGATCCAATGTGGATAGATTAATCACTTGGTGAGACCAGGGCTTCCTAGGATTAATATTCTAACCTAGATGAATTATTTAATTCCTTCTCTTTGCCTCTTAGATATCATCCTCATATCTTAGTCAAATTGCCTATTTAGTTCCTATTTTTGCCCTAAGAGTTATTATTTTTATGATATCCATAGATGAACCTCAAGTTAGTTTCGATTCAAAGTTTCCCTCAAAGGTTTGAATACACATAGAATAGGTACTAGAAGGGTTGTAATTCTTTGTCTTCAGTTATTCCCTCCCTGTTCAATCTTTGATTTTAAAGATTGTGACTGATAGGACAAATATTTATGCCTTATTACAAAGTCGACTTGCTTGAATCTCTAGAAGCTCATGAGCTCTTACATATATAGTTAAAGGTATATTAGTTAACTCATAATGGCAGGACAGCAGCGCACTGTCGCCATTTATTTGAATTAGAGAGACCATAAACTCACCGTAGCCAGCAGCGCACTGGCGAGGCACGACCCCTAGAATTGGAATTAGTTTAAGAAAATATAGGTTATAGAATATTCCTAAAACTATGGCTAGTAGTCCTCTTTGATCATAGTTACCCGGGTGTCGAGATAAGGTAGAGTATCTGATAGCATATCACATCTGAATCACGGAACCAAGAGCTTACCATTGCCCGAGTATACGGACGAGGCATAATTCTCGGTAAAATGATTTCAGACATGATTACAAGTTTAGGGTACTATAGAGGATAGGAGAATGCCATGTGTGTCCCATAAGATCTAAAGCCAACACTAGTGAAAGTTCTGTAAGTTGAGTAGCGTGTCTCCCGACCTAGCATTCCGTGGTCCTTGTAACCTATTGACGAGAAAATGGATTGACGCTAATAGGTTTACCTGGAATATAGAATTTAGAAGTCCGTAACCCATTGGTTGACCAAGGTCTTATGATTAAGAAGATAGTGGGATAATAAGCAAGAACATCGGGTAAGTTTTGATTCTCACCAAACTCGAACTACTTGCGCCTCCTTTCAAAATTTTGTATACTTGTATTTTGGCCATCATAACCAATACGGCTATGACAGCCTAGCTTTGCAAGCTCACTCTATCCTCGAGCTTGATTCAAGACATATGTTTAGTGGGGACGCCTACTGACATATTGTCTAATCAGAATCGAGGTATTATGATCTGATCAACCGTAGTGCACTTGGTTCGCTCTCCCTCTGATTTACCTACGTGGATGAGATGTAGATATCTCTAGGATCTCATCCACGACTGCTTTGACAATTCCTCTTGAAATTATACATTCGCCTTTGAATCACAAAATTTGTATACAGTAACAGCTCCCTTGAATTCCTTATTGTTTTTGTCTTTTACCGATTTGGAAAGACGAAAGCTCGTGATGGTAGAGAGATACAGAGTATTCCCATGGCTATGATAATGGTAAGCACAAGTGTAGCTACCATCGGCCAGTCATGTGATTGAGTTACTCGTTCTCCCATCGACCCTCAAACTACTATTGAGACTTGCGAGCCATCTGAATTTAAGAATGAGTAGGGTTTTACCCTTAGTCAAAATGACAACCTAGGAGACTATTTATCCTCAAGAAACCAAATATTGTGAATCTCTAATTATTTGCTTGAAGTTTGCTTTAACGCTTGTAACAATAGTCTGGTAGAATTGACCCCAATAGAAATTCGCGACTCAGTTGCTAGAAAATCTTTCATAAGATGTGCCTTAGAGTTGGTTACCTCGTCGATAACCTTTATATACTGTGGACGAGTAGGTCATTCTATTTTATCGACCACGTGTCATTATATACACTCGTTTTTTCATTTATTGAGGAACGATCATTGACTTGACTTATATCTACCGTACTTCGCTACGTCGTGCCTTACTCTTTATTGACAAGAAGTTGGGGTATAGTATCCGGTCTTTGAAATTTTTCTAACCTCATTATTCCTAAGACCATGACCTAGCTTCTAAGGTGGGTAGACAGTAAGCCTTCTAGAATTTTTGGGGTTCGCAAGGATTTTCGTTTGAATAGAGTAATTTCTATCATAATTAGTGCCCCATGGACTCCCACCTTCCCTCTAGATCATTTAGTGTCCTCGTCCGTGACATTAATATTCGGAGCACGAGACCAGCTGTTACCTTCCAACAAATTTTATATGCAAGATCTAGATGAGTCCACCTTCATCTAGGTATATCATGTCTCACTCAAACACGTCCCCTTCTACTCTATTTTTATGGTACGATTTTCAGGACAAAAAGGACTAGCTATAAACCCTTACCATAGTACCTACCCGTTATACTTTTCGACTTCCATTAGAGTCTTAACTTCGACTCAAACCTTTGACCCAATATATGGTTGTGATCTACTTGAAGCCTACTTCGTACATGTCACCAGTGTGCCACTCAATTGTGTCTTCTCGTGCTACTTAAAACACAAAAGTCACGAAAGACGCATTTTGGGCTTTAGGAACCTAGCGAACCACCCGACTGACAACTAGCCCAACCCTTGGATAGAAACCTATTCTAGGTTACCCTAACCAGTAGAAATAGTTTTACCCTTGGGATCTTGTCAAATCAATGTAGATTTGAAATTGAAGGGTCATCCAACCAACGATTGATGTCCAAATAGAGAACCTATTAAGACCCAGTAACACTCATCCATGCATACCACCATATTTGGACTATAGAACTGAACTATTTGAAATCATTCCCGATTATTCTCCCTTGCCTTCATGTACTCTTGATTCTCGTCCCTTCCTATTTCGGGGTGACGAATAATCGTGATGTCTAGAATTCATCAGAAATTCTAAGGTTATTGTAATATTGCTTGATTATTGAATAATTGGTTGTTTGTAGATATGAGAGATTATAGATATCATATGTCCTAGATATTTTGGTAGAATTATTAGCCACTAGTTAGGAGGTTATAAGATTTTAGTGACCCGTGTTTCAAGGGAGTAGTGTGACCAAAGGTGGGTAGAAGTCCTCCAGTATTTGGAATTACGAAATGGCTAGCAGGAGGATATAAATAGTTCTGAGAAATTAAAATTCGAGGATATTGTCGTAATAGCGGATTTATTCTTTTAATTTTTATGTTGGAATTTTTGGCCTGTTTACGAGTTAGAATTTCGAGGACGAAATTATTTTTAAGGTGGGTAGATTTGTAGCTCCCCTTCCCAAAAATTTTAGAATATTTTTATTTTATTTATTTTATTATTTTTGGGTAATTTTAGATTATTATAAATAATTATTTAGATAATTATTACGGTAGATAATTTTAGTCATGGTTAGGATTTAGAGTACAATGTGACTAGAAATCGTGGCACGGAAAGTGCAGTGGCGTGCCTCGACTAGTGTATTAGCCCTGCCAGGGAAGGCCGGGCCATAGTGATGTCCTAACTAGGAAAAACCAGGCCAAGTCGTGACATGACCATTATAAATAGTTTAATTATTTATTATTAATATTATTTGATGTTTAGGAGATCCGGTTGTACCAAACTAGTCCAACTGGACCCGAACTGAGCCCAAGCCCATGTAGTCATGCGGGACGTCCTATGACATTCGTGTTGATGTATCTTGGTATGATGGTGTCAAGTTCCGTTTTAATTATCTAATGAATATTTTCTATGTATTCTTAATTAAATATTATAAATATCATTATTAGTTTATATTTCAATGATAATTGCCCTTGTACATTTTGGGACTAGTAGATTGTACAAAGGATATATATACCATTATTGGTTTATTAAACTTTATTATTTATTATGATTATTATTTAATATTATTATTCTATTGGTTATATTATTTTATTGTCAAATAAATATAATGTGTATGTGTATATAAATATGTACGATGTATGTGTATATTTGTACGTATATATAAATATATATATTATATTATATCATGTGTATTTGTGTATATATATATATTAATGTGTATGAGGGTATATATATATATATATATATATATTGTATATGTGTGCAGGTATACATATATGTATATAAGTATTATATGTGTGTAAATACGTGTATATATATATAAATATATTATATGGGTGTTTTTAATGTATAAATAAATCAATATATATTAATGGGCGTATATGTGTATATATATATATATATGAATACGTATATATGTATGTATATATATATGTATACATATTAGTTGTAAATATATAAGAATAGATTAATAAAAAAAAGAAAAGAAAAAGAAAAAGAAAAACAGTAGCTATGGACCTAAGTCCACAGCAGTGGCGGGCCCACAGGCCCTCAGGCCACATGCCATAACCTAGCTGCAGCCGAGCTGCTCAGCCCGAGACCAAGGGTCTCCGACCCCTCTCTTTTATACGCTCGAAAAAGGGTGGGGAAGTTCTCATCAACCCAACTAAAACCCTATCTGCGATCGCGCCTGACCCTGGCGATCTCCCCACGCCGCCACGGGGAGGCTGTCGGCCGGCCAGAGCGCCGCCAGGCCGACCGAGCGCGCGGATACGGCAGGAGGCACGCGCGGACAATAGAACTACGACAGCAGTCGCAGTGCGCGGGATGGTGTTTGCGATGACCGTTCATCGCGTACACGCGATCGTTTTATGAGCCACCTCCTCAGGTAAAATCCTGAACTAACCCTCTCGGACATCCATCAACTAGTTTGTGTAGAATCGAAACCGATTCGACGGGAAATCGACGCAAAGTCGACCAAAAACCTGTTCAAAAATAGGACGTTTAAACAGTCCAATCATCCATGTTTACCGATCGATTTCGATCGATCCAGTAACTCTTTCGAAATTCCACTTGAACAAAGTTAGAGACAACATATAGGGCTCCACAAACCTTTTCGCAGAAGTCGAATTCATCGACTAGCGCCGAGAAATCGGATCCCGAAGTTTCCCAAAAAACCTGTTTTAAAAACTAGATAATTCATCCACACGACGTACGTCCCGCCATTCCGGGCGACGTGGTCGCGAACCGAAAGCATCGAAAGTTGTGTAACGGCTTCGTGGTCGTGTGGGCTCTGACGGAATTCAAATTGGTCGCGTGTGCGCGACGAATTTGATGCGTATCCGTCGAAATTCACCGTATCGTGCACTTTACAAATTTCTCAATTACTTTATGCACACTCATCGGATCGAGACAAAACTTGCGCCAAAAGAACCGTATCATTTTTCTGGTCCTGTATGCCAAGTTTGGTCCAATTCTGAGACAGTTGAATCCGACGTCGTTTTGCGGGCCCCACGGTCCCACTCAACGGGCAATTTTGTGCACGGCCCGTCGGAATCCAACTCTGAACATATGGTTGGGTTCATATCAGAAAACTGGATCCGTAGACAGGTAGTTTAACGACTTTAGAGACCGTTGACTCTGGCACGCTTTTCGGTGCAAAGCGGATCCAACGGCGGACATCGTTTTGGCCCGAAATTACCGTTTTGCCCCTGTGTCTAGAATTGGACTTAAGAACAGGAAATCCTAGCTAATTAGACTATTCTGAGATCATTGGTGATATTTATTTCAGCTTCCGGGGACTGTTGTACGGGTTTTGACTTTTGTGGCACACTGAGTGGGTTGGACTATCGGTTTCACCAGCAAATGACCACAGGCGAGTACAGTTTATTGTCTGCATTTCGATATTGATTTTCACTATATTTCATTGATTGGCCATTGGTTATGTGATTATTTTCTATTATAAATTGTTGAGTCGGGAATGAGAAGTACCAAGGATGTGTGATCTGATCTTAGACAGTGTAGACAGTGTAGACAGTGATTTATTATTGCAAAGTAGACAGTGTAGACTGTGATTTATTATTGCAAAGTAGACAGTGTAGACAGTGATTTTTTATTGCAATTAGACAGTGTAAACAGTGATTTATTATTTCAAAGTATACCATGTTTCTTTATTGTATTATTTGCTGTAGACAGTGTAACTCTATACAAAGTAGACAATATAAATTTAGACAGTGTAGACAGTGTAACTTTAGACAGTGTAGACAGTGTAACTTTAGACAGTGTAGACAGTATCGCATAATTGTCCCGAGACCGATCACATATCAAAGGTACTTCTCACAGTTGGGGAAAGTATTTTGTGTCTATTTATTTACTATTGGTTTTTCGTATTTTCTGTTTATTTTCAAACCCATGATTGATGTCTAACCTTTGTCTTATAGTCATTTTCTTTATTTGAAATTACATTCAGTGAATTGTGCTCGTTCCATTCCTGACTGGAAACCATATTTTTCAGGTTAGCCGTGGATTTACTTAGCATGGGAGATACGGGGATATTTGCAGACAAAGGCCTAGAGACTAGCTAGAAAGTCGAGTTATAGTCATTCAACATTTGTACAAGTTTATATTTTCTGCAAATGTAAAACTTGTGATCATTGTAATTAAATTAATTTTGTGAATGAGTATTATTTGTGATTTTGATCTTCATGGCCGTGACAGCGTTCTACCGCCGACACTGCGGCGTAGGCTGGCTTGGATACGTCTCGTATCCGTTTAAAAAAAAAAGGGTACGGGTCGTGACAATTCCAAACATCATTCATACTATAGCATACTATGGCATCGAGTCATTGTTGGGTTATTTGTGTCCAAACCAACAACAATCATTCATTCAGGGGCATCATAATGTATATAGACTTATTGTATCGAACATCCAGTGAGCAGCCAAGAGGGTCAACAAATTTTTCAGACACAAGCAACATAGGATGTTTGCAGAACGACGACAGCATAATCGCAGAAGTAATCTTTGATTTAATCTCGGAAGCAACATTGAGTGATCGCGGAAGCAACTTTGGTTAATCGTCGATGCAACTTTGATTTAAAATGAATCAAAGAAGAGACCAAGGACGTAAAGCCGTGCTCTGATACCAATTTGTCACGCCCCGATTCGTAGAGTCATTTATTCACATAATTTATCTCTTGGAATCGATCGTCCTCGCTTGGGCGTGATGTCGTACAAGTCTGGTATTGTACTTGTACATGGCAAAGATGGTACAAAATTTATTATCTTCAAATAGAAATACATTGCAGCGGCAGAAGCAGACAAATTGAAGTTAATAAGGACAATCTTTCTTATTGAATAGAAGTACACTATTTCTTTATATCAGCGGAGATAAAGGACAACTTGAAGTCACACAGAGGCATATAGAACTTTATTCTCTTTATTGATAATCGAAGAAAAGTACAAGACTTGTATTAAAGCACAATGTTTACAACACATCTCACTTTACATTGAAAGCCAACTGAACAATGTTATACAGCTTATATTTGATACTTGGATACATTGTATTATAACTCGATACACTGACTTGGCTTACAATCTCACTGGTACAACTGATTACAATATTTCATACATTATGCCCTTTATAAATAGAAGACATCATCTTGTGCAAGGAGAGTTTCTGTATGCCCAACAAATCTTCGATGCCGCGGAACCAATCAAGCCAAATTTTCGTGTGTATAATATCCCAAGCAAGAGCACCTGCCCACAAAACGTGGGTCAGCACATCATCTATGCACTGGCGAGTAGAATCCAACCCACTCGCATAAACCAACATTTAAAGTGATCATTTAAGCAAGCATTTATTAGAATGATCTTTCTACTTGGGGCCTAGCATCAGTTTACAGTTCATGGGCAATAATCAGAGTGAAGCATGTAAACATATTCTTAGTATCATTCATGTGGACATATCTTTTTAGCATTCTTGGTGTTATCAAGCAAAGGCATCATTGAGGCATACTAGGTGTTATCATGAAAAGGCATCATTGAGGCATCATTAACATTAACATCTTAAACATTATGACAGTTCTCACTTCAAGCATTACTTAGCATGTATGTTATGGTTGAGAAATATTTCATAGCAAGGCATCTTTCTTAGCATACTGAACTTAATATGTTAAGCAGGATCTCATGTTAAAAGGCTAAACATAGCAACATTTATTTGGCACATTAAGCACGCAAGTTAAACCAACACATATATTGAGTATATCACATTTAAGTGATTTCTTACCGATAACCAACTTCCTCGTACCTGCATCAAATATAGGTTAACAGCCATACTTACTCTGCCTGCACAAAACATTTATTAGCATGCATCCTGACTACATGGTCACTGGTGTTTAACCATACGAACGTTGCCATATAGGTCTTCATTGGTAATGCGATGACTCCAGAGAAGGTAGCTAGCCCCAAAGGATGCCTCGCAAAACCCGTGCCCCTACTGGCGCGCCAATGTTTCCTCCTAGGCCGGATCGATCGCCCTAACGTCCCGGGGTACCATCCGAGAAAACATATCCCCATCTCTTATGCATAAGTTGTCCTATGACCATGCGAATGCGTGTCCGACTCAATCGTGAACATAAAATACATGGTGAAATATTGAAGTAAAGAGAACAGTGTATCATCATTCATCTCATTCAAGTCATGTTCAATGACTTATTCATTCCCAATATTACCATCATTTCATTTAGTGATCTCAATGATCCCAAGCCTCATCAATTCTCATTCATTGCTTCATTACAACATTTCTCATTATGTTCCTTCTAAGGAGGAACAAAAGAATTCATTCATTTCGAAGGGACCTGTAGCATTTCATTCATTTTATAGGAACAATAGCATATTCAATTCTTTTCTCATGTATCATTCACGCAGCATCTCATTATTCAAGCGATTCATTCATTTCATTAATCTTAAGCATCAGGGACATTATCGATTCAATCTCAGGCATCATGTTACATTAGTGGTTCGAGTGTGATTCGTTCAGCAATTCAAAGTTTATGTGTTATTCATTCAATGATTTCCAGCATATGAATCTCTATCGATTTAGCAACTAAAGCATCATATCACAATTATTCAACATTCAAGGTAAGAGACATTAGGGACATATTCAAAGCATCACATTATTCCATTTATTAAGCATGCAGGAATAAGGAGGAAGGAGGACAGTTCCACTTGCCTTATATAACGGTCTTCCTGCTCCAATTCCACTAAGCGTAGCTCCACCAGCGAGCCACGTTCCAATACTCATTCCGTCTAGCCAGCTAAGAAAGACTGCATCAGTCTCAATTCTTCTGATCTCCAACATAAGTCACAGTCCAACATTCTGATCCCATCCAACAAGCCAACCAAATGCCTCGTGCGGAGCGGGACATTACAGTCATGGACAACTTGTGTGCAAGGCTTCACTTCCTCGAACGGCAACCCGAGGCCACGGGACCGTTTCGGTCTAGGAGGAATGCAAGATAGCTGTGTTGGATGCTAGCATTGGTCATTCGGGACTTTCAGCGGGGCTAGCTACCCATGATGAATGGGGTGCCGTCTTGACCAGACTATACGTCCAGGATGGCTTAAATTGCCAGTGACCCACACTTGCACATAAATGATAAGCTTGTTATAAATATGACAGGTATGGAATATGGTAAGTTACGCTGCAACGTCACGCTCTGCCGTGAGTAAGATGTATCGTAAGTTATGTTTTATTGCCTATCGAATGCTTGCCTCTTAACATGTTAACATGCAAATCAATCAATATTGCTAGAAAGTTCACAAAATGGCTAACATGTTTTTATAAAACTGCTTGAACAAATGGAAGCTTGGATTTAATTAGCCACTCGTCAATACATGTGATCGTACTGACCCCCGGAGAAACGTGCCAACTAACCAAGGCAACGTTCGTGTTTTGAAGCTTCGACCGCGCGTCAAAGACTCTCGCTACTCTACTTTTGAAGACTCTCTGCATCTGTCTAAGAAACATGTCTCGGCATCCCTCCATTCCAGGTGGCTGGAATACTTTTGCGGTAAATTGAGGGATGTATGTATGAAACGGCTATCTCATCGACATTCATTTTGTAATCGAGTCATTTTGTGAAGTCCGTACGGCATGATTGTAATAGTCTTGTAAATGATGTCTATTATCAATAAAAAAAAGTTTCTCTGCCCCAATGTGTTGGTCAATTTCTCTGCGTACTCTCTTAACTGTTGTGTTTCGGATAACCTTATGACTATGCCTTGTGCGATCGCAACCTAGGTTCGCACGGCATCATGTCCGGGATACGACTATCGATTCTTCGAAATCGGGGCGTGATAGTGAACCACACCCATAACACAGACAAGAACAAGGGATGACACACACTCTGCACCGAGACACTGTCCTTTACCATGATCATGTACAAATTTTGGGATTCAGGTACACTTATTACATATATCCGGCACTATATACATGCTCAATACAAGAAAAAAAATACATATACCGGAAATGGAAAGTGACATAGTTTCACTACCTTACTCTTGATTCAATTTATTTTGTTATTGTGAAAGTTCGTGCTTTGTACAATCGTAAGTTGTGCTTGTACGACATCACGTCCAGTGACAACTTATCATTCCCCGACATCGGAGCATGACAGCTTATGCACAAAGTTGAAACCTTGCTAATGATGAAGGGCTGAGGGGCGGCAAGCTATCGACATATGCAGATCACTTTGGTAGCAGTTGTTTGGCATGTTTAGAAATAGCAAAATAGTCGAGCTTCTTTTTTTTAGAATCGAGCAACTAATTAGATGGTTAGTTTATGTCATAACATAGATGTAGATGTAAACATCAAAGTTCTAGTTCTAGGGCCTAGTGTTAGGAGTGCTTAGTACTCAAAACTTTCATGGCCATCACTTCTCTACATGATAGGCTCAGTCATCACCTCCAGGTATGGTATGATGGTTGCTTTATATCATAACATAGATGCGGATGTAAACATCATGGTTCCAGTTCAGGGACCTGGTTTCAGGGGTGCTTAGTACTTGGCATTTTTCCTGCCCATCACTCCCTGCCCTGCTAGACCAGTCATCACCTCAAAGTCTGGCAGGATCCCCAGCAAACACATCTTTTGGACGCCCTGAACATTATCATCTCACTTTGTCAATGCAATCCACTTGTATTCTACCAAGCGACCAAATTGCAAAAATAATGAAAATATGATTTGCACCGGATAGTGGAAAAAAAAATATGATGTTACATCAATCAGATATATACATACTTCTGCATCAACGATTGCTATAATTAAGTAAAGATGCACAATAATATACCTTTGTTGTAATACCCTGGTTGATACACTGGTTGATGTGATCGATGTTAGTGCAGGAAACAAAAACTGTTTCGTCTAAGGACAATGCTAGGATTACAATCAAATGGGGTTGTAATTCTTTACAGTCACATATCGGTTGCCAATTGGTCCCCATCTTCCCATTTGGGGTAGATGGGAGATGGGGACCAATTGACAACCACCATTGTCACATGGCGGTTGTAAAAGATTACAATCCAATTGGTTGTAATCCTGACATTATTTTTAGTCTTCGGAATTGCTAGACTGTGATTTAAGTGAAAAAAGGGAATAATATTTGATATTGTTATACAAGGAAATGGCTCCTAAAATGGAAGAGAAAGAAGTCATGCGCTTGACAGTTAGGTACATGACCCTTCTGATCAGATCTAACCATGGTCTTTGGTCATGGATGCTCACCAAGATCTGTACATGCACACTGATGACGCAGACTGCTGCACACACACACACACAGCTACTCAAAAGCACTTCCATAACTACGCCAACAGGAACCAACACCAAAGCAATTGAGGACTTAAATGGAAGGGTCTGAGAGAATAAATGCATGGGAAGAATAGCATAACTAGAGCCACCAGAACTCTTTACTTCCCCCTCTGCCAAGAACAACAACAACAACAACAACAAATTTTCTTCTTCTCATACTAACACCAACCAAACAATGCAGGAAATTGAATTGAAATCAAGATTCTTCCAGCTAGCTGTGAAGAGAAATAAGAATGGAGAATGGACCACACCCATCATCATAATTCACTCAACACCATTCTCAACAGAAACTTGCAACAATGAAGTTGGTCACATCAAGCTGTAAGTAGAGACCAGCCACTCTATAAACAGAAAAAGTCTCGATTTAATGTTCATAAATGAATGCTCATGGACAGAAGTCAATGCCCGAACCATTGCTTTGAGAGAGAGAGAGAGAGAGAGAGAATGGAAAGCGTGAGTGATGACAAGAGAGACAGCTATGGTGCGTTCTTGACTCCCTCTTAAAAGAGTCTCCTAAATGTAAAACCTGACCTGTAAAGAAAAATTCTCAGTCGTTATGAAGCATTGCATTGCATTGCACTGCATTCATAGGCCAGCCAACCAACCAACCAACCACACTGACTCAGCCCATCTACTATTTCTGGAGTTTGAAAGTTGTGGTGAGTCTGGACACAGGAGACTGCTGGCATTGCTGGAACGGAAGGACAAGCTCTAAATTTCGTAGCGCAGTGCAATTAAGGGCAGTTCAATGCAGCCTTGATATGCTGCACTGTGGAGCTGATGAGGCCGTTGACGGTATTTATCGACTCCGAGTTGAGCTTCGCGGTGGGGAGGCTGCTGACCAGGATCTGGAACGTGACGGTCAGGAGCGAGCCGGACGACCCGCCCATCGGGTTCGAGCTCGACGAGGCGGCCGAGCCGCCCCCGGGGCGCCCGTCGGGCAGGATGGTGAAGCCGGACGGGAGGAGCGGGATGTAGGACGTGTCCTCGCCGCTCATGACCACGTTTATGGCCGGCAGGTCGACCGGGGCGTAGACCACGATCGACCCCGATTCGTCGGTGCAGCTCTCCTGGAGGATCAGCATGCTGTTGTCGCCCGGTGTTAGAGCCTGCAACATCACAATAATTAAAACCTTTAAATTTTGCGCAAACTAATTGTACAGAGGTTAGCTAGCATAATAAATATGAGCACAGACAGGTTACCGGTGGTGTCATCAATAGCATTATCTAAGCCTTGATCGAGATAGATCTCGGCTATGGAACGCACGCTGTCTAGAATGCTACGTTGCACACGGATACGGATAAAGACATGATATGGATACATAATACGAACTTCTTTTTTCAAATAGATACGATGTTGTTACCTATGATGCACGGATATGGACATGGACACGGTTGTCGAACTTGTTCACTACTAGCTGTAACCTAAAAAGTTCTCGGACGTAGTGAAGTTGCGATAAGATTGTCATAGAACCTAGGAGGCCAGTTGGACACGTAAACAAGAAAATGAATAAAGTTACTTACGCGGAGGAGAGAGATGCAATTCCCTGGGTGCGAACCATTTGTGATGTGGGTGACCTCCTGCACTGTGTTGCCGTTCGCCAGTACATCCCACTGCAACGAAAACACTGAACGAATGAAAAATTGTGTCTATAGCTCGTGCTACGGATACAACATGCGTGTCGGAAGAAAACAAACCTGCGCTCGTGTCCGCTCGTCCTTGAAGAAGCCGAAGACTCGCTGACACGAAATGGGCAGCCATATAGAGGTCGCGGCGCTGAGAACAACACCGTTGGGCTGGCCCGGGTCTTCGCTCTTGTGCACGGTGACTCGGACTCCGACTTCGTTCAGTCCCGCGAGAGTAGCCCACTGGTGGCCGTTGGAAGGGCTCAAGCTGCTGCAGAAGTTGTTCACCATCCTCTGTGCTAGCTTCATCATGCTCCTCTTCCCCTCCGGCGTCGGCATTACTGAGTTTATGCAAACAGAAACTTCAGATTTTCTCACACGATGAACATTGCATTGATCAATCTAATAAAAAGTTGCAAAAGATTATATATATATATATATATATATATATATATATATATATATATATATATATATATATATATATATATATATATATGTGTGTGTGTGTGTGTGTGTGTGTGTGTACACTACCTCCTCCGAGCTCCCTCGCATTAGCTCCGGTCAACATGAGGCACGCATACCTCTCGCACATCCTTTGGAGAGTGGTTATCCACCGCCGCGCGCCGAAGGCTATCCCACTGTGAACCAAATCCTGGTATAGGCTATTGATCGGGTTCTTCTCTTCAATTTCCATATGTTCGACCCAAGAAACCTGCATTGAGCTTTACTAACGAGACGTTCCGGAAAAAAAAAAAGGAAGGAAAAAAAAATTTGTACAAGAAATTGGTAGACTATAAGTGTAATGCTAGTCACCTTTGAGTAGCCATTGGGCATGTCCTGAATCAAGCAACCACTGGGCAGCCGTCGGGTTCGGGAGGAAGAAGAGCCGATCTGGCCGTGATCTCTATCGAAGTCCCCCGAGACATCGGCTATCACCCACGAGCCCTGCTCAATCTGCTGGCAGTACCGCAGAAAGACGAACTCGCGCGTGGGGACGACTGGAGAGAGGACCTGAAACTCCCCGTACATCTGGAACAAATTGCATTCGAGTTAGAAAAAAAAAATGATGATCCATAGAACAACATATCTTGACATTGTTCTAGTTACATAGCACTAGGAATTACCAACGCCAACGACCCACTCCTGCTTCCGGCTAAGCCATTTGTGAGGACCTCGATCGTCCTCGCCTTCGAGATGATCGTAGGAAATAGTTCCATCCATCTGGCCTGAAACCAAACTCAGATCAGCAAAGAGTACTAATTACGATTCCGAAAAAAAAAAAAAAAGATGTTCTTAGTAACATTGCATGGCAATACAGTTCTCACCGCGTCCATGAACATATCAACCAAAGACACGGGACTCATCACCACAAGACCCGAATCCCTCGAGGCCTCGATCCGGATGTCCGGGCTCGCGTACTGGCTCCCGGGCTTCGAGAAGATCCTGTCGTAGGTCTCGAGATGGAGGACTTCCCTGCCGTCGCCCCCCTGCTTGATCCAGAGGGGTTCGTCCGTCTGGACCAGCCTGATGAGTTCATCCATTGCATTGGTGGCTAGCTCAGCCATGACGGGCTTCTCGATCTCGGTAAGGGGTGCAGGGAAAGGATACTGCATCGCCGAACCACCGCAGAGGAGGTCGAGGTCTAGGGACGGCCCGAGGCCTGCGCTGCCGTAGCCCCCGACCGATAGGTCTAGTGAGGAAATCGATATTGGTTGGATAGGGGGGAGCTGCGTCACCGGCCTTCCTAGATACTTGGATGTTATGCTCGAGACGCGATCGAGCTGTGGCATCGATAACATTTGGTCATTGGAAGAAGAACATGATTTATTACATCAAGAGACAAAGTTATGGCAGTTGGTCACTAATTTTAATTCAAGATAACCATACTCAAACAGAAGTATGTGCTACTTGCAGTCCATATTTAGTTACAAATATGTTTACTAATGCTAGCAATATAGCAAGAACATGCCATGGTAACCATTGATTTATCCGTCATAAATTTAATTAAGAGACATGCAATATCAAACTCAAATAGCTCAAAGCTTAATTAATTGATTATTTCATTCAAATAAATATTTCATACAAAATAGTGTCTTATAGACGAACTACGGTTATGCAGAACTACTAATTCAACATCAATTTTTAACTAGAGATGATTCAATTGCCAAGCGTAAAACCTCAAGAACATAAACTATGGGAGTTTTAAAGTCATGTGATTGAAGAAGCTATATATATTCAGTACAATACTAGTATATCTTGATAACCAAGCTCGAAAGTTAGTATCGGATACGTATTCTTCTGCTCAGAAAGTGATTGATGAAGATCCTACCTAACAAAAGAATGTAATTTAAACAAATTAATCACACCCACTCCATTATTGTGTCTATATTGGCTATAGGACTAAGGTGATTCAAAACTGCACTCATAGATGGAACAATGAGCCTAAATTGCAAAACAAAACTAGTAAAGCCAAATTCACTGCAGTAATAATATTTAGCATGGCAAAATATGAATAGTGTAAACAAGTCCTAAAATCACTGAAATCTCCACCCTTCTGCATATACAAGATTACGAAAAATACAAAGTTGAATAAGTAAACTGCCTTGCCCGAAAGATACTGTCATTTAATCACCACTTAATCGAACCATCAAAATCGAATCAAAGAATCTATCAAATAAGATATACAAGAAATCTGGAACCAAAGGAGAGTTTTAAAGTATGATGTAACGGATGCAGCCACTTGACCTATATGATAGATGCAGCTACTAAACCTCTGTGAGAGCAAGACGCGAAAATTGGAGCTTTAAAGAGTTGGACTAACCAATTTGGTTATTGGAAATTATTGTTGAAGATGCACTTCATCGAGCATGTTCATTCTCATCTTACCAACAAAAGAGGGTGGGATTTTTTCAACTTTTACTCAAAAAAGATGTTATGCACGCAGTTTTTGTATCCAACAACAATAGAATTGGGTAATGGCACGGATAATAATTATCACACACGTAATCACAAGTTCATTCCTTTTTTTCGTTATGCTGCTAATGATAGACAAGTCTTCGATACATGATAGGATCCCCTATAAACAAAGTCTACAAGCTATACTTCTACTACTACTAAGATTCGCAATTATTATCATATTTTCATCTTCAAACACTTCATTGGTTGTATTTAGTGTTCAATTTATTTGGTCCCGAGAAACAACTCCCCACATTTAATCATTAAAGAGCGATTAATGAAACAGCTCATCCAATGTAATGGATAGTTACAGACAACTACCATTTCATGGTCACGAAAAATAATAATATCACAACTCATAAAGCTGAAGAAGTACTATAGTGTGAACTTAGACTGAGCTGGTAATTAGATGCACAATGCTTTCAATAACTCCCACTCTGCGTCCGGTTTCCTTAATCCTTGCGTTATGGTTGTACTGAATGTCAAAAGTATTTCTAGTCTGCAATTGCATATAATGCTCGAGTTGAAGGTTAACTAACTACAATACAACAAGATAATAGAAGAACAAAAGAAGAATCGATATCAAATACGCAATGATCTTCTAAGAAAACACAAAAATGTTAATAACTAGTAACTTTAAGATAATATCTTCTCCTAGGAAGAATAATAAACAAGAGATGCTTCAAACTCTTACTATGCAATTGAGTATAAACATGGCTACAAAGGTCGATAGGAGAACAAATAACATAACAAATCAATTTAACTCGATGACTTTACAATTGTTTTTTGTTTAATTTGTATAAGGAGATTCGAAACCAATTGGTATAATGCAATAGACTGGAAATTTTCTTGAGGAAAGGGTGATACTATAGTGAATGCCTTAATCTTCGGAATATGGCCATCTAATCTGATTTAGCCAAATGATGACGACTAAAAGGTTTAATAACTAAATCAGGTCATTTAAATGAACAAGCTGCTTTCCCATCACAATTTTACTAAGGTGCTATAAATGACTGAAACCTAGTACTATGCATAATAAAATGATGTTTCTTTATGCAATATAATTTGAAAGTAATCTTTGGACAGTTTAGTTACAATAAGTCGACTCTCACTAATGCATCGCTCGGGGAGGTCATGATGTATGCAACCTGAACCCAATTGCGGAGAGGTTATTTCCAAAATCAAACCCACAAATATCCTTCCCGATGCAAGCCCATGTTTGGTTCGCAGAATCAGGGCCAGCTTGGGAAAGGAAAGTCATTTATTTCCTGTGTCTGGATGCCAAAGGAAATAAGTAGAAAAAGAAATTGATTCCCAAGAGGAACAAAAATAGGGGGAACCCAAGGATTCACTTCCCCCTATAAGGTTTCACGTTCCCTCCATATTTCCTTGACAAAGAATCGATTTCCTTGACTGGAATTGTAACTTCCCAAAGGAAATCAAAGAGCAAAGAATCGATTCCCTTTCCTTTCCTTTCCGCGTACCAAACGAGGCCCAACTACTGTTACCATCGCGCTAAGTGAATCCTTCTTAATGAGAGCAAGTCTTAGTTGCTAGCATTTAGAATTAAGCTGTTGCAGACCATAAATAACTAAACACGCCAAGAACTTAAATGGGATATCAACTTTAGGGACCGAAATGACTTCCTGTGGAGCTGCTCACCCAATTAAAGAAGAGAAGTTAATGTATCAACCAAAATGGGGATGGCATTCACTGATGTCAGTACAAATATTAAATATCGCGCCATTAACTTGATACTGCTCAAGCTATCCTCTAGCATTAATTCGGATGCCACAGTGTGCTTCGAGTTCTAGTGTTCAAAAAGCTAAAATGACTATGATCTAAAGCACTATCAATATTGATACTCGGAAACTAAGACTTGCTCATTGTGATTAAGTAGATTGGTGGTGATGCAACTAAGACTTGCTCATTGTGATTTAATTAGTCTTGATCAATGGATATTGCTTTGAATTTAATTAGTTGTCATCAACAAAGAGCAATGTAGACTATATCCACCAGGAATTCACAAGCTAAACAAAGGGGGGCTAAGTGAACTAATATTACCTCCTCCTTCAGCCTGGCATTCTCCATTCGGAGCTTCTGCTCGTCGAAGTAGGAGTCCTCAGAGACGGGCGGCCCGCCACAGTTGGGGCAGATGATGTTCTTCAGGGCCTCCCGGATCGCGATGTTCTCGCACCGGATCTTGTCGTTCTCCGAGCGCAGGGAGCAGTTGTCCTGCCTCTCATGTTGCGCCTAGATCACCATAATCATCATTGGATCAAAAATAAAAATAAAAAATGAAGACAAGTCATGGCTGTAGTCCTTCAAGATCAATCAGAAAGACGCAAACCTTCATCTGGGTCCTCCTGTTCTGGAACCAGAACTTGATCTGTTTGGGCTCCAGGCCCAAATCTCTGCTCAGCTGCATCCTCTGCTTCTCGTCAGGATGTGGGCACAGCTTGAACATCCTGAAAAACCACAAAAACTTCACCGTATCGAACTCAAAACCAACCACACCCAAAAAAAAAAAAAAAAATACGGAACTGCTACGTTGCCCACAGTTTGTGACCGCAGGCCGACGTGGTGGCCTTCCACTGACCCTCTTGCCTGGGTGACGGTCACGTCCGCAGTCACAAACGACGGGCAAAATATTATTTTCGAAAAAAAATCAAGAGAAAATAAAAAAATTCAAGAAGAAGAAGAAGAAGAAGGGCATGCATGCATGCGTACGCTTCGAGCTCTTGTATCTGTCTTGGAGTGTGCCTATGGTATCTCTTCTTCTTCCTCCTCTGGGCGTCATGGTCATCACCGGAACTCATCTTCTCTCTCTTTCTATATATATAGAGTGCTTGTGTTCTATATGTAAAGGGAATACTACTAGCAAGCTAAGCTAGCAGTATAGAATGAGAGTGCAAATACATGTTCATGGCTCTATGGTTCTAGAGGGAAAGAACACTCAATTCTAGTGGAATGAACATTTCTTTCTCTCTCTCTAGTTTGAGTTTATTGGTCTCTCTCATTTTTTTTTTTCTTCTTCTTTTCTTTGGGTTTGTAAATGAGGAAAGCTTGGGAGGGGGAGGGGGAGGGGGAGGGGGAGGGGGGAGGAAATGAAGGCAACAATGGAGGGGTGGGATGGGATGGGGGGTGAGGAGGGCTGGATTCCAACCCAACCTCCCCCCTTCCTCTCCTTTTATGATGCTGCTTCTTCTGCTGCTGCAAATATTTCTGTATTTATTGCCTCCACTCTCCTCCTTCACTCCCTCCTCTCTCTCTCTATATACAATTGAGAGAGTGTAACCGACGCTATTTCATAGCAACTTTAAAATCCTCATTCTTAATTTTCTTTTTTAATTATTATTTAGGGTTCGAATAAGTTAGAATATTTTTATTTGGATGTTCGTAGCCTTGTTAGCAATTCGGCAAACGAAAAAAATTCGTAACGGCAAAAGTACGAGTATAAATCGGCACAATATAAGTAAAATATGGTCAAAAATTCGGTCAAAAATTCGTCTAACGAAAAACATTCGGATCAGATTTAATTCGTGTTTAGTACGTTTCATATGAACAAATTCGACACTAAAAATTCGACATATATATAGGGCCCACCCACCTCTACTCCTTCATAAACAAGGGTTCAATGTGAGAATAAGAAAAGCTTGGATGATAGAAAACCGAAAGATTTTTCTTTGATTGTTGCAAGCAACATGTGCAAAGACTCTTGGGTTTCTTTTTTTGGTTACTGTGACACTTTTTCTTCTTTTCTTTTGATAATTTTTAAAATTTGTGACAGTCTTAATATCTAATAGCAGCAAGAGTCAAGAAAGTTCAGACGGATTTCTTGGTCACGTTTTTTTTGGTCAATTTCTAAAAAATTCGTACGGTACGCGTTTAAAACGTCACATGCTTAAAATTTGCGTACAAATCCAAAAGTTTCAAAAGTACGTAAGTATTATACGTTTATGTAAGATACGAAAAAATTCGCGTATAATACGCATTTTATTCGGGTGATTGCTAACAAGAGTTCGTAGTAGACATAAATTAGTATTTGAATTTCCAACAAATTCTTAGTATTTGGGTCCTAGAAATAGTTGACTGTCAAATTCCCAAAAAAAATTGGAGAGGTGAAATAAAAGAACAAAAAAAAAGGAAATAAATAAATAAAGATAAATAAAAAACAAAACAAAAAGGAGAAACAGATCGTAAAAAAACTACGGAAATAAATTTAGTGTGGGAATAAATTTGCATGGGAATATTGAGACAGTCTAAATATTCCGAACAAATTTATTAATGAAACTTATTTCCATGTTTGATTTATGTTAAAAAATATATTCCCAAAAATTACGAATATCCCGATAAATAATTTATTCACAAAACGTGAGAATTCTATCCCTTAAGAATACATGAGTTTTTTTTTTTTTTTTTTTTGGCTTTGACAAATTTATTTCTTATTTTTTAGATTTTCTTCAATATTTTTAGTTTTTTATCCGGATAAATAACCCAGTTTTTTTTTTCTTATTTCTAGATTTGACAAATTACAAATATCCGGAGAAATAACTTTTTTTTTCTCTTTTTTTTTTCCTTTTTTCCTTTTTTTATTTTTTTTTTGTTTTTATACTTTTTTACTTTTTCTCCTTTTTTCGATTTTTTATTCATTTTTTCGGTTTTTTTAAATTTTTATTAAGCCTAAGGCTGTGGTTTGCCGAAATCGGTAGAAGCAACTATGGACACTGACCTTCAAAAATATTCTCAAAATTGTACTAATCTTTGGAAAAAAAAATATTTTGATCAACCTATGTTACAAAACAACTTATGGGAATATTAAAAAAATAAAATAAACAACATGATATAAGCAATCCCAAATCCAGCTCAAGAATATGAGAAGTGATCGATAAGCAAATTTATTACTACTACTCTACGTGGTATTAGATTTTAGGAAATTGTACTTTACAATTAGCTTAAATAACTTTACAAAATCTTTATCTCAAATATTCTCCTACAGTTAAAAATAGAAAATAATATACTAGTTAAGATGGATTGTTTTAAATACGTTACTGTACTAATTTTAATTGTGACATACTGGTTTAGATTTTAAGTTGTGGCATACTACATTAATTATTCTGTAGAGGGACCAAAGACTAAAGAGTGTCCTCTTACTCTCAAAATTCACTCTTATTATCAAATATTGTTTATCATTTTTTCCTCCGGATCACATCATTGTTCATAGGCTTATTAATGTTGTTATTCTTAAATTTCTTACTTTGTTTGAATTGAAAAAAAGGATAAAGTTATCAAACATGCAATAAATTAATAAGAAATGATCAGGTGCAATGAGGCAGGACCATCATATATATTCATCAAATGTTCCGAGAAGGTTAATGCTTGACATTTATATGACACTTGAGTTGTGTTTTTTGTTTTGTTTTTTTTTTTCAATGAAGATGTTGAATATTCAGGGAGAAATATTATTGATCAAGTTTGTTTTTATTGAGAGGGAAATTGTTGTGGGAAATGATTCGCTTCAGCCAACTAGGAAAGATCAATGTGTATCTTGAAATGAATGCCTTACAACTGTGTTTAATCCAGATTCTTTGAATAAAATCTGACCTGATCTTATCATAATTTACTAGATGAAGGAGGGAGTATTTTTAAAATAAAGAAATTTGCAAACCTTCTCTAACTAGTTTCTATCTTTGCATAGTGCTTAAAGAAGAGGAGGAGAAGAATATAGAGGGTTCATTATTTGAGGTGCAAATGTTTTCCTTGCAGCAAGTGCAGGATCATCGTGAGAGGGTCATCATGACTGTCTTCCTTGCACCAAATGTTGGATCAGCCTATACAAGGGTGAAGCAAGGATTTTAGTTTATTTCTAACTTAAATTTTTTTAACAATAAATGTTGTGTCAGTATCATAATGTCTATATTGTACCGACTAGCGTATTTGGCCAATGTATATGTAGAACCGTATCCAGCATACTAAAGAAGAAAACACGACATTTTTTAAGTTTACGAGATATCCTCTTTTACACATAAATTCGAACACTACAGAGTGGCCGCTCCCAAGTCTTTTAAATTTACAGTTTTGTGCTGTATGTGCATTTACTTGATAGGTTTTTTTTTTTTTGTTCGAAAGGATTTATCATTTTGAGTTTGTCATTTATATAGTATCAATAATTATTATTTTTCTCTTGGTGGGACTTCATAGTTGAGGGCAATGTGAATATGACTTGATGCTGCAGAAATATATATTCATTTAGCCAGACTCCGCAACTTATGGGTAAAAAGCTTTAGGTTTTATTGTTGTTTGACCCTTGTTAGGATTTCTTGGTTATGATCGTATAATTAGTGACACTGAGTTCTTAGTTGCTATTATCATAATTCCGTCATCGGACTTTATTTTAGGTAATTTTTAAAGACACTCTACATTTTATTTCAGGGCAGTCTATTAGGACTGCCAACAAAGTTGGCAGTTCTAACATTAAGGAAGTCTATCTTAATATTCAAATTCTTTAGGTTGTTGGCAGTCCTACTTTATTTTTGGACTGCCAACTGGAGTAAAATATGGAGTGCCTTTATAAATTACTTTATTTTAATGTACAACATGTTGGTGTTTTTGCCTTTAGACTAGGAAAGATAATCCCACATCGGCTACACCAAATGGTGAGTATCTCAATATAATGTATTGCTTGTGTTGAGGTGTGCACATGAGATATGGTGGGACACAAGTGTGTGTCATGTGGGAGTATTTTTCTAGAAGGAAAAAAATTAATTCCAACAAGGATGCAAGTTGATTTTTGTTAGCGGAATCGGACACGGACTCCAGGTTGTCTCGTGCATGCACGGGAGTGTTCGGGGGGTAGGCTGGACTGGCACACTACTATGCTGATTGTGGGATGATCTAAAATATCAAACTCTATTTTTGAGTATTGGTATTTTAGTCCCACATCGGATAGACGAAAAGGTGAAGTCTCACTCCACTCTATAAATAGAGCCTCTTGGTCTCCTTTGGAAGATGCACCAAGAAGAGAGTTAAGGGAGTCCGTAAAGTCCAGGAAGTCCGTTCAAGTCTCAAATATTGACTTACGAGCGTTCCAGAAGTTCTTCGTGAACTTGCTGGTTACTGGAAGCAGATCGTGGTGGGGCGAATCTTGCTTTGAGCAACGGTGATCTTAAGCACCCCAGCAAGAACCTTTTCTCTTCTTCTTTCTTCTCTTTTCTCTGAGTTGTAAATCAGTTATGTCCGTCAGCAACTGCGATTGCGAGAAAGAACGTGAGATTTATTTTCTGATTATTGTTGCTTTTGTAATCAGATTTATATCATAGTGTTTCTCGTGGATCTCGAGAATAATCAGAAGGGAAACTTTTGTTTGAACCTCTAATCTCGACATCTAGTTCTACCATCTTTGATCAAGTCCCGGGAATAACAATCTCAAAGCAAGATCCTTGTAGATGGAGAACAACCGTGCGAAACTTCTGGATACAAGTTTCAACAAACATGAGAACTTCGACGGGGATCATTACAACTCTTGGAAGAGGAAGGTATGCATGAATCTGCAACTAGCAGAGGTGGACTACGTTCTGACAGAACCAGAACCGGAGATTCCAGACGAGAATGATGCTACTGTTCGAACAGTTGCGATTACAACCGCAAAACGGAACAAATGGAGGAGAGGCAACAATCTCTGCAAGCTGATGATTTTGAACTCCATAAAGGATACTCTGGCGGAGTCATACAGCAAGACGGACCATGCTAAGGTCGTCTGGGAGTCTCTAGAGAAGCATTATCAGGCGGATGAGAACCGCAACAAGATCCATGTGACTGAGAAGATCTGGAACATGCGATTTGAGGACGACAAGGCGATGTTGCCTCAAGTCAAGGAGTTCCTCAAGTTACGTCAAAAACTTGAGGACGATTGCATGCCACTTGTCGACGCTTTTATCGTAGGGGGTATAGTTGCCAAGCTTCCGTCAGGATGGAGTAGTTTTATCTCGGACATGCACATGAAGAAGATGCAAATCAGCATGGATCAACTACTTTACAACATCAATGTTAGAGATGAATTTATGGCTAAAAACAAATTGGACACGTTGTCCAAACAGTTGGCAGAGGCCAACTTGGTGCATGCAGGGGACTCCAAGGGGAAGCATAAGGTTTCTCACAACCAGAAGAAGGACTTCAACCATCTGAAGGTGAAGTCGGCTTCGTTCAAGTCAAAGCCAAAGCCCAAGTCAGATGTAACTTGCTTCAATTGTGGAAAGAAGGGCCACTATCGTAGAGACTGCAGATCAAAGTCCAAACATATAGAGCAAGGTGAGCCTAACAAGGTTGCCATGATTGCGCAGGTTGCCATGGCTGACACCGACTAGTGGGTGGTCACGGGTGCATCCTGCCATGTTTGCTCTAATAAGGAGTTGTTCACCACATACAAGCCTACATTTGAGAAGGTTATGGTGGCGGACCAGACACAAGCTGAAGTACTGGGGACAGGAACGGTGGTACTGAACCTGACTTCGGGGAAGTCGCTGACGCTTCAAGATGTGAAGCATGTACCGATGATAGCCAAGAACCTGGTCTCTGGAAGTCTTCTATGTAATGCAAGCTTGAGGATGGACGTCAATGCTGGACAGATAGTGATGTCCTACAAAGGAACATACTTCGAAAAAGCTTTTTGTACCGAAGGGATGTTCAAACTTCAACTTGTAACTCCTGCAAAAATGATTAATGCAGTTTCTTCTTCTAATTATTCTCTTGAGTTATGTCACAATAGACTAGGACATGTTCATTGTAAAAGAACAAACAAAATGTCTAGTTTAGGGCTTATCTCAAAATGTGGGGGTAAGGAGGTGGAGAAGTGTGAGGTTTGTGCACAGACAAAGATCACTAGAAAATCGTTTAAACGGGTGAATCGAAGTACAGATCCTCTGGAGTTGGTACACTCAGATATCTGTGACTTCAGACAGTTCTCCACAAAGGCCGAGATGAAGTATTTTATTACATTCATCGATGACTACTCGAAGTACGCGTTCGTCTATTTGCTCAAGTCTAAAGATGAAGCATTCGAGAAGTTCAAGGAGTTCAGGGCTGAGGTTGAACGTCAAACTGGGCAACAACTCAAGAGACTCAGAAGTGATCGAGGCGGAGAGTACATGTCTATTGAATTCACATCGTTCTGCAAAGAACATGGAATTGTCAATGAGACAACTGCTCCGTATTCTCCTCAATCAAATGGAGTAGCTAAAAGGAAGAACATGACGTTGACAGAGATGATGAACTCAATGCTGTTGACTGCAGGTCTTTCAAACTGCTTCTGGGAGAAGCTGCGTTAACGGCTACGTTCATTTTGAACAGAGTGCCGTACGCAGGTTCCGAAGTCGCTCCTCATGAACTCTGGTTCAAAGTCAGACCCAACTTGAACGTCATTCGAGTGTGGGGGTGCCTGGCATATGTGAAGCTTCCGGACTGTCACGCCCCAGAACCAGAATACTGGAGAGCGGGGGCAGACATAGCCAGCTACGTATATAAAATAGAATCCATCTCACTATACGGTCACGGCTGTCTAGATACATGAGGGTTTAACTACAAGCCAGCAGTCTCCTAAGGTCATGAACAAGCCTATTGTCTCAATCACAAGCAAGCAATAGTAATTACAAGATGTCAGAGCACCAAATATATAATAGCAAGGCGTCCCATACATTACATATTGGATGATCATGAAGCTAGTCGTACAAAATACCAGGACTAGCAAGAGTTCAGTCATACATGATCAACCCTAGGATCTGTCAATCATGTTACAGTCCGTAGGCAGACAGTAAATAAAGATGCAATCGAGCTAACACTTGCTCGCCGGCTAAACGCCTCAAAAGAATAATTTTTACAAATAAGTGGGAGGACAAAAAAGAAACCCACTCGTTGCTAGGGTTCCGTCTAGTGGTCACCATCTGGCTGGAAGATCGGTGGATCCTCTGGAGCTGCTCCGATATCTGGCCACACAAAACCAGCTGGATCAGACCCCAGAAAGAGCAAGTGCCACAAAGGAGGCTTCACTTAGAAACTAAAACCAGCATATAGTAAGGAATATTAAAGTTAAATTATCAGAAATAACAACAATAATTGAGTACGAAGAAACCATTCAAGTAGCCAGACTACAACCCTTAAACCAAACAAGGACCGGGGTTGCAATCCTTCACCTGAATGAAAATCCGTCTCAAATACTATGGATAAGGTAATAAGACAATAAACGAAGAGAAGACACAGAACTGCTCCGGGAGCCAGGTTATAACCCTTAAACCAAACAAGGACCGGGGTTGTAACCCTTCGCCTGAACAGAACTGGACTCCTGATCTTTATTGTTAAGGCCATTATAGATAATCATGTTGCTGAAGTAAGATAGAACATGACAAGCATGGCACGGGGTACAAATAAGACAATAACCGAAGGGAAGACACAGAACTGCTCCGGGAGCCAGGTTATAACCCTTAAACCAAACAAGGACCGGGGTTGTAACCCTTCGCCTGAACAGAACTGGTCCCCCGATCGTTATTGTTAAGGCAAGCATCAATAATCGTGTCTTGTCACGATCTTGCACAGGATCAGGATAAGACTAAGCTGGAATAACTTCATCCAATCAATCACGGCCAATCAAAAGTACGGCTTGATACTTTAACTAGCTAGGGTTATCACAGGCCTAGTTACTAGCAAGATGCAATGAGATTATTTTAACAGCCATAAGCCCTGCAGACCATCCAAGTTATCCAGGTCGAATGTCCATTTATGAAGGATGCACCACATGACTGTGTGCTGGAAGTGTGCCCTACTCGTCGGTAGGCTACAAGTCCACTTAATGCGCCCAGATAACGGGACTGCCTGTAGCTGGAAATCTCTTCATGTCTACCGAATTATTCTAGTTTATTACTCTTAGTTAATTACAGTAGGTATCCCTGACCGTGGTACTCAAGGATCCCATCCTAGACATGATGCAAGACAATACTGATTTATTGTACAAACGCAATCATCCACGGTGTCCAGGTTAGTCATTCTTGTCAGGTCATGTCACGTTAGCCGTTGCAACAGCAATTCGAGATAATCATGTCAGGTATGCTTGTCCTGCCATGCCGTGTTCAATTATTATTAACAAACCTATTAAAATAAATTTATGATTATCAAGTTCATGACAAAAGGCGTAAGGATATAAAATGGGCGTAAAATATCTAATAAAATATCAATATACAGGGCTATAGAAGAGCCAAGCTTAAGGAAAATAAAATCAAAGTGACATGCTGACATAAGACCAAGTCAGCCAAGGCCATACGCTCAGTGCAAAAGTCATACGCTCAGGTCAGGCTACGCTCAGGTAAGCCTACGCTCAGGTAAGCCTACGCTCACAAAGGGCAGCGTATGAGGTCCATACGACCCCTTGTCACACAAGTGAGCGTATACAAGACATACGCTCCAAAAAAGGCAGCGTATGAACTTCATACGACTCCTTGTCACACAAGCGAGCGTATGCAAGTCATACGCCTCCAAAAGGCAGCGTAGGGACTCCATACGACTCATGGCTATCCAAGTGAGCGTATGCAAGTCATACGCTCCAAAAAGGCAACGTATGGACTCCATACGACTCTTTGTCAAGCAAGCGAGCGTATGCGAGTCATACGCCTCCAAAAGGCAGCGTAGGGACTCATACGACTCATGGCTATCCAAGTGAGCGTATGCAAGTCATACGCTCCAAAAAGGCAGCGTATGGACTCCATACGACTCCTTGTCAAGCAAGCGAGCGTATGCGAGTCATACGCTTCCAAAAGGCAGCGTATGGGGTCTACTGCGCTGTGCTAAAGAGCGCGCACAGCTCAGTGACGTAAGCTAAAAAGCTCGCGCACTGCTCACTGTCTTCTCCAAACAGTAGGAACTCCATGGTTGAACCCTAAGCTTCCAAAGTCCATAACTTGGTCAAAACAAGTCCAAATCCAACTTTCCAAAGGTCAAAATTGGGTAGAAGGAAATTCTCTACCACATGGAACCATCAAAACTTGAAAACAAGGGAATTTAATATATCAAAACCATAAAAATCCGAAAATGACTAAATTCTAGATCTACAAAAATCCAAGCTTCAAAATAGAAAATGACAAGTTCTAATGTGGATTAGAAAGTTGCAAAGAAGAGGTTAGAACAATAAAAATGGTGGGTTTCTTCATGAAGCAAGATTGCACTTGCCTAGGCTAGGGTTTTCTTGGTTGGTGGTGGAGAGTAATGAAGAAGAAAGGAAATAATGAGGAGAGAGAATGGGAAGAGGTTAATAAATGGGGTTGGTTGTGGTAGGTAGAGGGTCCACCCTTGGTTCATGATGAACCAAGGCTAATCAAGCCTAGCCGAACCAACCCAAGCCAACCCAAACCAAGATGAACCATGGCCAATACGAGATAAAATACGTACACGTATTCTTAAATACGTAATACGAACAACAGGCATTACAACTCTACCCACCTTAAAAGAATTCCGTCCTCGGAATTTAATTAAGATGTTAGAGAGACTAGAACAAGCTATACTAATTACATGCAAACTATAATTAGGCAAGCAATCACTCATTCAAGCAAGGAATCGAAGACATGAGGCATAAGGAAGACATTATACCTCATGAGTCAAACAAGTCGGGATACCGTGATCGGATATCTTCCTCACGCTCCCACGTTGACTCCCCCAAAGAGTGATGACCCCAAGCAACTCGGACTAACTTGATAGTCTTGTTCTTGAGGATCTTCTCTCTCCGGTCCAATATAGACACGGGCCTCTCCTCATACGAAAGGTTGGTACCAACAACCAATTCCGAATGATCCAGGATATGGCTCGGGTCCGGGATATACCGTCGTAATTGGGATACATGGAACACGTCATGCACCTCGCTTAGCGACGGCGGAAGAGCGAGACGATAGGATACATCTCCTACTCGCTCTAGGATATCGAACGGCCCTATATACCTAGGACTAAGCTTTTCCCGTACGCCGAAACGAATGACGCCACGGTTGGGCAAAATTCTCAGGAATACATGATCGCTGACCGAAAACTCGAGAGGGCGCCGATGAGAATCGGCCCAATGACGCTGGCGATCTTGGGCAACTCGAAGATGATCTCTGACCCTTCTGACTACTTCAATGGTCTGAGCAATCAATTCTGGACCAAGCATCTGTCTTTCTCCAACATCATCCCAGGATAGCGGGGATCTGCACTTTCTGCCATACAGTGCCTCAAACGGGGCCATCTGGATACTGGCCTGGAAACTATTGTTGTACGAGAATTCTACCAGGTGCAAGTGATCTTCCCATGAACCACCGAAGTCAAGTGTGCAAGACCGTAACATGTCTTCAAGAGTCTGGATCGTGCGCTCTGACTGACCATCTGTCTGCGGATGATATGCTGAACTGAACTGGAGATGAGTCCCTAAACTCGCCTGCAGGCTACGCCAAAAGTACGATGTAAATCTAGAATCTCGGTCTGAGGTGATGCTAACTGGCACACCGTGCAATCTGACAATCTGTCTAAGATACATCGCCGCTAGCTGAGCCGTCGACTGACCAACTCTGAATGGAAGAAAGTGAGCCACTTTCGTGAGCCGGTCAACTATAACCCAAATAGCATCTCTACCAGCTGGGGATCTAGGTAATCCAGTCACGAAATCCATGGTCACATGCTCCCACTTCCACTCTGAAATCGGCAAGGACTGAAGCAGTCATGTCGGTCTCTGATGTTCAGCTTTAACTTGTTGGCAAACCAAACACCGAGAGACAAGCCGAGCTATCTCCCGCTTCATGCTATTCCACCAGAAATGCTGCCGGATATCATCTTCGTACTGCCCGGATGGATGGAATACTGCGAACTATGAGCTTCTGCCATGACCTCCTGCCGGATATCTCCGCTGGGTACACAAAGACGCTTACCATGTCGAAGTGTACCATCCTCATGAACGCATAACTCTGGTCTTCGTCCCGCCTCACACTCTGCTCTGAGTCGCTAAAGCTTGGAATCTGTCGACTGCGCCATCCGGATCCTCTCGACTATAGTGGACTGAACTTGCATACTGGCCATCAAGGCCACACTGGAAGGGAGAACAACTTCAATATCCATTTTCTAAAGATCTGCTAACAGCTCTGGTTGCGCTGTTAGAAAATAAGCTCCCGCTCTCCTGCTCAATGCATCCGCAACAACATTGGCCTTTCCAGGATGATACTGCAGGTTGACATCATAATCCACAAGTAGCTCCAGCCATCTCCTCTGACGCATGTTAAGATCTTTCTGGGTGAAAACATATTTCAGGCTCTTGTGGTCGGTGAAGATCTCCACCCTATCTCCATACAAATAGTGCCTCCACAACTTGAGTGCAAACACCACTGCTGCCAGCTCCAAGTCATGGGTTGGGTAATTCCTCTCATGATCACGAAGTTGCCGTGATGCATAAGCTATTACCTTCCCATGCTGCATCAGAACACATCCTAAACCTCTGCCTGAAGCGTCACAGTATACCGAAAATCCTCCGGTCCCATCAGGAAGCGTGAGAATAGGAGCCGTCATTAAGCCTAGCTTCAACTTCTCAAAAGATTCCTGGCACTCTGCTGTCCAAGCAAACTGTGCATCCTTGCGGGTCAACTGGGTCAGCGACGCCGAGATCCGAGCGAAGTCCGAAACAAATCGCCGGTAGTAGCCGGCCAATCCAAGAAAACTACGAACCTCTGCAACTGTGTTGGGCACCGGCCATGACTCAATGGCCACGATCTTCTGGGGATCCACTTCTACTCCTCCTCTAGTGATGATATGACCCAAGTACGAAATGCGATCGAGCCAGAACTCGCATTTACTGAACTTGGCATATAACTGGTGCTCCCTGAGTATCTGAAGAACAACCCTGAGATGCTGCTCATGCTCCGCCTCATTCTTGCTGTAGACCAGAATGTCGTCTAGGAATACGATCACAAACTGATCCAAATAAGGCATGAAAATGTGATTCATGAGGTCCATGAATACTGCCGGTGCATTGCTTGCTCCAAATGGCATAACAAGGAACTCCCAATGCCCGTATCTCGATCTGAAAGCTGTCTTCGGGATGTCCTGCTCTCTGACTCTGATCTGATGATATCCTGAGCGTAAGTCAATCTTCGAGAATACAGCTGCCCCTTTAAGTTGATCAAACAAGTCATCTATCCTCGGGAGAGGGTATCTGTTCTTGATTGTCACTGAGTTCAAGGTACGATAATCTACACATAATCTGGACGTACCATCCTTCTTTTTCACAAGAAGCATCGGGGCTCCCCAAGGCGATCCACTAGCACGAATGAATCCCTTGGTTCTAAGCTCTTCAATCATCTTGTACAAGATCTCCAACTCTGATGGCGCCATCATGTAGACTCTCTCTGACACCGGGGCTGTCCCGGGAATCAAGTCTATGGTGAACTCAATCTCCCGCTCTGGCGGCATACCTGGAAGCCCTTCTGGAAAAACATCTGGGAACTCATCCACTATCCTGGGCAATTGAACTGCTGCTACTGCCATCCGCAATACTGGAGGAGAAGGCTCAACCTCGCCTCGAGAGAAAGAAAACTCCGGCTCTCCTGGAATGCTAAAAACAACCCTGCCAATGCGGCAGCCTATCCTAGCATACTGGTCCCTCAACCAATCCTTCCCTAAGACTACATCATAATCGGCCATCGGGAATTCTATCAATCTAGCGGAAAACTCTCTACTGCTAACTACGATTCGACACGAGGAAAATACTCTATCGACTCCCACAAGTCCGTTACCAGTGAGTATATTGAGCCTTACTGATAACGACTCGGGCTCCAATCCTATCCGTGTCACGAATCGTGCAGACATAAATGAATGCGATGCACCAGAATCAAATAAAGCTGAAGCTGGAAAGGTGTTGACGAGAATAGTACCTGCCACTACCTCACCTGGTGTTACTCTTTCTTCTTCCATGGTCAAGGCCAGCACTTGACCATGTCCTCTAGGGGCAGGTCCCCTCTGCTGAAAATTCCTCTGCCTGCTCTGGATCAGGGCTTGGGCCTGAGCATACTGCTGCGGTCTCTGCTGCTGGAATGCCTGGGCCTGCGTCAGCAATGGCCTCGGGAGCGGGTACTGCAACTGCTACTGCTGCTGGACTGGCGCTGGTCCTCTAACTGAAGGACCAGAGAAAGCTGATGAACTCCCCCTGTTCGGGCAGTTCCCAATCCTGTGGTCCAGGGCACCACAAACCAAGCACAATCCCTGTGCTCTGCGATACTCTGACACCACATGCCCTGGCTTCCCGCAGTGTGAACATCCCACTGCGGAAAACTGCTTCTGCTTTTGTTGCTGAGGGTGCGTCGGGGTAGAATGCTGAACCGACGTCACCGAGGCCGCCCGCCTCGGAGTTCCAATAGTTAAACCTCTAGCTGCCGGGGCTGGAGCTGATGATTGGTGCATCTGACTGTGGGACCGCTTCCTACCTCCGGTCCTATCCACGATCCGCTGGGAGGTGTACTCATACCTCCTAGCCGCCCTCAATACTGCATCGAACGTCTGGTGTTCGAACTGCTCAACTGCTAGTAAAATCTCCAAATGCAACCCCTGCTGGAACCGCTGGGCCCTATCAAACTCGATTGCCACCAAGGTGGGGGAAAACCTACTGAGTCTAGAAAACTCAGATGCATAACCATCGACTGTTCTGCCTCCTTGCTTCAGGTTGGTAAACCTCGTCTGCAAGTCATACCGAGCCACAGCATCAAAATACTTCGTCTGGAATCTCTCTCTGAACACTGCCCAAGCAACGGGTGCCACTAATCCCTCGGCCTGCGCCGCCCACCAACTGCGGGCAAGATCTAACAACTGCAGGCGCACTACGGCCACCTTCTCGTTTTCTGGAGTCATGGCTGCTTCTAGAATCACTTCGATATCCTGAAGCCAAGCATCCGCGGCGATCGCATCTTCGCTGCCGTCGAAGAATGGAGGGTTCAGGTGCTTGAAGCTGTTGGCCGCGCTGTTACCCTAATGACCACCCCGGGTCAAAGCATCCGTCACTGCCTGGTGCAAGGCATCTCCACGCCGGTCTTGGGAAGCTATCAAGGTCCTGACGAGTCCTACCAAAGTGCCGTCATCATGTTCTACTGGTTGAACTGGCTGGACTGGTGGCTCTCCGCCAGAAGGCACGACTCTAGAGGCTACTCCGGAATGCTGGGCTTGATCTCCAGGTTGCTGCTGGTGCGCGGGAGGTGCTACGCCTTGCTGGTCAGTAGGACCACGAACAATGCCGCTGAAGAAGACGACATAGGGAACAATAAGGAAGGACCAGGACAGATCAACGATACAAGCATATGATCAGGACAAGAATCCAGGGATTCAGAAGATACGAGCAGAGATCAAGGACGAATACTGATTGAGACATCTATTCGGTAAACCCTCACATATCTTGATTTACAAGACCTGCATGGGCCACCACTTAAACCATGTCACGCCCCAGAACCAGAATACTGGAGAGCGGGGACAGACATAGCCAGCTACGTATATGAAATGGAATCCATCTCACTATACGGTCACGGCTGTCTAGATACATGAGGGTTTAACTACAAGCCAGCAGTCTCCTAAGGTCATGAACAAGCCTATTGTCTCAATCACAAGCAAGCAATAGTAATTACAAGATGTCAGAGCACCAAATATATAATAGCAAGGCGTCCCATATATTACATATTGGATGATCATGAAGCTAGTCGTACAAAATGCCAGGACTAGCAAGAGTTCAGTCATACATGATCAACCCTAGGATCTGTCAATCATGTTACAGCCCGTAGGCAGACAGTAAATAAAGATGCAATCGAGCTAACACTTGCTCGCCGGCTAAACGCCTCAAAAGAATAATTTTTACAAATAAGTGGGAGGACAAAAAAGAAACCCACTCGTTGCCAGGGTTCCGTCTAGTGGTCACCATCTGGCTGGAAGATCGGTGGATCCTCTAGAGCTGCTCCGATATCTGGCCACACAAAACCAGCTGGGTCAGACCCCAGAAAGAGCAAGTGCCACAAAGGAGGCTTCACTTAGAAACTAAAACCAGCATATAGTAAGGAACATTAAAGTTAAATTATCAGAAATAACAACAATAATTGAGTACGAGAAAACCATTCAAGTAGCCAGACTACAACCCTTAAATCAAACAAGGACCGGGGTTGCAATCCTTCACCTGAATGGAAATCCGTCTCAAATACTATGGATAAGGTAATAAGACAATAAACGAAGAGAAGACACAGAACTGCTCCGGGAGCCAGGTTACAACCCTTAAACCAAACAAGGACCGGGGTTGTAACCCTTCGCCTGAACAGAACTGGACTCCTGGTCTTTATTGTTAAGGCCATTATAGATAATTATGTTGCTGAAGTAAGATAGAACATGACAAGCATGGCACGGGGTACAAATAAGACAATAACCGAAGGGAAGACACAGAACTGCTCCGGGAGCCAGGTTACAACCCTTAAACCAAACAAGGACCGGGATTGTAACCCTTCGCCTGAATAGAACTGGTCCCCCGATCGTTATTGTTAAGGCAAGCATCAATAATCGTGTCTTGTCACGATCTTGCACAGGATCAGGATAAGACTAAGCTGGAATAACTTCATCCAATCAATCACGGCCAATCAAAAGTACGGCTTGATACTTTAACTAGCTAGGGTTATCACAGGCCCAGATAACGGGACTGCCTGTAGCTGGGAATCTCTTCATGTCTACCGAATTATTCTAGTTTATTACTCTTAGTTAATTACAGTAGGTATCCCTGACCGTGGTACTCAGGGATCCCATCCTAGACAGGATGCAAGACAATACTGATTTATTGTACAAACGCAATCATCCACGGTGTCCAGGTTAGTCATTCTTGTCAGGTCATGTCACGTTAGCCGTTGCAACAGCAATTCGAGATAATCATGTCAGGTATGCTTGTCCTGCCATGCCGTGTTCAATTATTATTAACAAACCTATTAAAATAAATTTATGATTATCAAGTTCATGACAAAAGGCGTAAGGATATAAAATGGGCGTAAAATATCTAATAAAATATCAATATACAGGGCTATAGAAGAGCCAAGCTTAAGGAAAATAAAACCAAAGTGACATGCTGACATAAGACCAAGTCAGCCAAGGCCATACGCTCAGTGCAAAAGTCATACGCTCAGGTCAGGCTACGCTCAGGTAAGCCTACGCTCACAAAGGGCAGCGTATGAGGTCCATACGACCCCTTGTCACACAAGTGAGCGTATATAAGACATACGCTCCAAAAAAGGCAGCGTATGAACTTCATACGACTCCTTGTCACACAAGCGAGCGTATGCGAGTCATACGCCTCCAAAAGGCAGCGTAGGGACTCCATACGACTCATGGCTATCCAAGTGAGCGTATGCAAGTCATACGCTCCAAAAAGGCAGCGTATGGACTCCATACGACTCCTTGTCAAGCAAGCGAGCGTATGCGAGTCATACGCCTCCAAAAGACAGCGTAGGGACTCCATACGACTCATGGCTATCCAAGTGAGCGTATGCAAGTCATACGCTCCAAAAAGGCAGCGTATGGACTCCATACGACTCCTTGTCAAGCAAGCGAACGTATGCGAGTCATACGCTTCTAAAAGGCAGTATATGGGGTCTACTGTGCTGCGCTAAAGAGCGCGCACAGCTCAGTGACGTAAGCTAAAAAGCTCGCGCACTGCTCACTGTCTTCTCCAAACAGCAGGAACTCCATGGTTGAACCCTAAGCTTCCAAAGTCCATAACTTGGTCAAAACAAGTCCAAATCCAACTTTCCAAAGGTCAAAATTGGGTAGAAGGAAATTCTCTACCACATGGAACCATCAAAACTTGAAAACAAAGGAATTTAATATATCAAAACCATAAAAATCCGAAAATGACTAAATTCTAGATCTACAAAAATCCAAGCTTCAAAATAGAAAATGACAAGTTCTAATGTGGATTAGAAAGTTGCAAAGAAGAGGTTAGAACAATAAAAATGGTGGGTTTCTTCATGAAGCAAGATTGCACTTGCCTAGGCTAGGGTTTTCTTGGTTGGTGGTGGAGAGTAATGAAGAAGAAAGGAAATAATGAGGAGAGAGAATGGGAAGAGGTTAATAAATGGGGTTGGTTGTGGTAGGTAGGGGGTTTACCCTTGGTTCATGATGAACCAAGGCTAATCAAGCCTAGCCGAACTAACCCAAGCCAACCCAAACCAAGATGAACCATGGCCAATACGAGATAAAATACGTACACGTATTCTTAAATACGTAATACGAACAACAGGCATTACACGGACTTGAAGATTCAGAAGCTTGGGACAAGGACTACAAAGACGATCTTCTTGGGTTATGCTGAGAAAAGTGATGCTCGGAGGTTTCTTGATGTTGAAACCAATCAAATCATTGAATCTCGCGACGCCGAATTCTTTGAAAATAAATTTACGAGGCACAAGAACATTATTATCACGAACATTCCGGAGAATAATGTGAGTGCACAGGCGGCTATCACTTCCAAAGAAGATGAAGTCCAAGAAAAAAAATTGTCATACCAGAGACAATTGTTGAACCAGAACTCGCAGAACCCAGATCTAAGCGGGTGAGGAGACAGAAGGACTTCGGAGATGAGTTCGTCACCTATCATGTGGAAGCTGGTCCGCTTACCTATGATGAGGCAATGAAGACCAGAGACACTGTCTTCTGGAGGAAGGCTATCAATGAGGAGTATGACTCTATAACCTCCAATAATACGTGGGTGTTGGTCGATCTGCCCGAAGGAGCTAAACCAATCGGATACAAGTGGATCTTCAAGAAGAAGATGAAGGCCGATGGAACTATTGACAAGTTCAAAGCAAGTCTGGTAGCCAAAGGGTTTTCTTAGAAGCAGGGGATCGACTACTTCGACACATATACTCCAGTAGCGCGGATGACAACCATCAGGATGTTGATTGCTCTGAGTACAATTCACAAGCTCGTCATACATCAGATGGATGTGAAGACAGCATTCCTGAATGGAGAGTTGACCGAAGAGATCTACATGCAACAGCCAGAAGGATTCATCGTCAAGGACCTTGAAGACAAAGTCTGCAGGTTAGTGAGATCTCTATACGGTCTGAAGCAAGCTCCCAAGATGTGGCACAAGAAGTTTGACAAGTCATTAGATCAAACGGCTACATGGTCAGTGAGACGGACAAATGTGTTTACATAAAGTTCGATGACGGGAGAGGAGTTATCGTTTGTCTATACGTGGACGATATGCTGATCCTGTGTACGGATCTAGCACGTGTCACTGGGACAAAGAAGTTCCTTTCATCTAAGTTCAATATGAAGGACTTGAGGGAAGCTGATGTTATCCTAGGGATAAAGATCATCCGGACAGACACTGGAGTGGCGCTATCATAGTCTCATTACATTGAGAAGATGCTCATACGCATCTTCCAGGGATCGATACTCCTTACAGGTGTGACAAGAAGCTGAAACCAAATCCTAGAAAAAGCGTCAGGCAGCTGGAGTACTCAAGCGTCATCGAAAATTTGATGTATGCAACTACTGCCACAAGGCCTGACATAGCTTTCTCCGTGGGGATGCTGAGTCGATTCACGAGCAACCCAGGTGTGAAGCACTGAAAGACCGTAAAGAGATTATGAGATATCTCAAGAGGACTCAGAAGTATACATTGCACTATAGTGGATATCCGACAGTAGTGGAAGGCTTCAGTGATGCAAGTTGGTGTTCAGAAGCAGAGAGCAAAAGGTCCACAGAAGGATACATCTTCTCCATGGGTGGAGCTGTTATATCGTGGAAGTCGAAGAAGCAGACAATGCTCTCTCATTCTTCAATGGAATCTGAGTTCTTTCCACTAGCTGCTGCAGCAAAAAAAATAGAATGACTTCGAGAGCTCATGTATGATCTTCCAGTGGTTGGTGCGCATATTCCGACGGTACCGATATACTGCGACAACCAGGCAGCTACAGTGGTGACATCAAATGATCTCTTCAATGGTAAGAAGAGGACTGTGCGATTGAGGCACAGGACGGTGAATGATCTGATAAAGACTGGAGTCATTACCGTGATTGATGTTCGGAGTCAGAAAAATCTGGCCGATCTGTTCACCAAAGGTCTCAAGCGCCAGCTGGTCGAGGATACAGCAATTATGATGGGCTTGAAGACGATGTGATGTTCTGTCTTTGTAATTCTACCATAATGTTTTATGCTATTAGTTCAAAGAAATATCTACTAGACATCTAACTTTTGGTTCAAAAAAGTAGCACTAACGGAGAGAATATCTAGAACAGTGGATAGTCCTTTGAGACACTGAGGGGTTACGGACCTATAACCACTGTTGTCTACTATATGTTCTCTTAAAAGAACAAGTCCTGTGGGAGGATGGCTTAGACGCCTTAATGAGTTTTTGGACATTTCGAATGTCTGGTGTGCTCTACAGGAAGCACGGTAGCACAACACTACAAAGGAGTGTAAGGTCGCCATGCTACAGTGGGGTGACACCACCAAGAGGTTTCTCGGTAAGGGTAATCCTCGATTTTGTGACCCATGTCACAGCAGCGTAGTACCACATATAGGCAGGTAGCCTAATGTTGTAGAATGAAGAGTGGTAGTCAGCACTACAAAGAGGCCGGTGATCTCATGTTACAGTGGTATGACACCACCAAGAGGTACCTAAAGTGGATAAAGCCTCGGCTACGCGAGCCATGTCACAGCGGCGTAACACCGCAAGGAAGCGCAAGGCTTCATGCTGGATAGTTTGGCACTACAAAGAGGCTGGGACCTCATGCTACAGTGGCGTGACACCACGATGAGGTGTAGCCTCGGCTTTGGTCCATGTCATAGCGGGGTAGCACCGCAAGGAAGCGCAAGGCTTCATGCCAAAGGACTCTTTAAAAGAACTCACCTAGAATGTATGGAAAGAGATTCAGACCGTCTCTTGAGGGTAAACTTGTAGACGTCCAAGATACATACACCGAAACCAGGCATGCACATGGCCTTTAATATGCAACCGAAAGCACATCTGATGTCATTATGTGAGTGGAAATATTGCAGTCATGGTGCAGAATTCAAGACTTAGTCCATTCTTTTATCATACTGTTATTTGACCCATGCGGGAAGATTCAAATCGTCAGCGACATCTCTCCTAATGCATGATGGACAGTCACTGTGAGGAACGCTCAACCCATATATTGAGATATGTGGGAGATTGTTGGTGTTTTTGCCTTTAGACTATGAAAGATAGTCCCACATCGGCTACACCAAATGGTGAGTATCTCAATATAATGCATTGCTTGTGTTGAGGTGTGCACATGAGGTGTGGTGGAGAACAAGTATGTGCCATGTGGGAGTATTTTCCTAGAAGGAAAAAGAATTAATTCCAACAAGGATGCAAGTTAATTTTTGTTGTGCGGACTCGGACTCGGACACGGACTCCAGATTGTCTCGTGCATGCACGGGAGTGTTCGGGGGGTAGGCGTGGATTGGCACACTACTATGCTGATTGTGGGATGATCTAAAATATCAAACTCTATTTTTGAGTATTGGTATTTTAGTCCCACATCGGATAGGATAAAAGGTGAAGTCTCACTCCACTCTATAAATAGAGCCTCTTTGCCTCTTTTGGAAGATGCACCAAGAAGAGAGTTAAGGGAGTCCGTAAAGTCCAGGAAGTCCGTTCAAGTCTCAAATATTGACTTACGTTCCAGAAGTTCTTCGTGAACTTGCTGGTTACTGGAAGCAGATCGTGGTGGGGCAAATCTTGCTTTGAGCAACGATGATCTTAATCACCCCAGCAAGAAGCTTTCCTCTTCTTCTTTCTTCTCTTTTCTCTGAGTTGTAACTCAGTTCTGTCCGTCAGCAACTGCGATTGCGAGGAAGAACGTGAGATTTATTTTTTGATTATTGTTGCTTTTGTAATCAGATTTATATTATAGTGTTCCTCGTGGATCTCGAGAATAATCAGATGGGAAAAGTTTGTTTGAACCTCCGATCTCGACATCTGGTTCTACCTTCTTTGATCAAGTCCCGGAAATAACACAACATGAGGATAAATACATGTACTTTTTGTAGGTTTCAGGTTCAGTTTATTTATCACTGCATACGATAGTTCTGACGTCTTGTTGAGATCTTTCTTCACAGACTAGTAGTTAGGGTTGGTATGTGGAAATGTTGATGGTTTCATTAGGTTCAAGTTCGAATAGTGAAATCTTGGAACAAGCGTATTGAGACATTATTCGGTGGAATTGGCTCTCACCGTGTGGCCATTGGTGGATCCGTCCAATGGTATAACCACACATGATAATACCATACTGTTATTATATTTTATAGACGAAAAATTACATAAGATGAGATAAATAAGTCAGGTGAAAATCTAACCTAGCAAACAAATGAGCTCACCCTATATGTTTGCAAACATATATTTTTATTTCACAGCGATGTAATATGCCAAAGTGAGCATGGTAGCAGCCATGCTAATGGTAGCCATGAGAAGCAAGCTTGCGGAGACGTAGATCAAGTTGACGAACTTCTTCGAAACCCCATAGTCGACACTTTCATCAACTGTGAGCCCAACTGCTGCACCAGCTCCTGTGGCAAAGAGTAGCGCAAATGTCTGCATGCGGAAATACATGATTGTCGAATTGTGCATTGATGAGCATCAAGGCTTGGCTGAGAAAAGACACGCCCACCTCTTATGTTGCACACTGAAGACACGATACCTATTTTTGTGTGTCACATTGTAGTGTCTGGATTGAATCCGATACGTGTCCAACTTGACATGACTTATATTTTTGGAGTGTCCATGATTCCTATTGCCCAACTTAGGTTACGGGGACGGTTGTAGGTGTTGCATAGAGCATCACTAGTAAGGCCCATTCCAATTTCTAGATTTAGAATATAGGAGCAATCACAGGTTCATCATATATTGTCATTTAACCTTTCAAAAGTCTGATCCAACCGAAGGTACAGTCTCCTTGTAAGAAAGTATAACATTTGGGTTGGGTGCGGGTATAACATTGATTCCGAATAAATTTTGGGTTGCGTGCAGGTACAACATTTGAAACCCAAAAAAAAAAATCAGGACAAGTTGGGTTTCTTATTGTAGGTTGGTCTTTAACTTTGTGGTTTACCTGATAAATATGTGGGGGCAACATTATTTTGTTGGGTTTCATTAGTTGTTTTGTTATGTGCTATTGCTGGGTTGGTGAGTTTTTGTAGAGTATCCTTTGATACTACACTTGTATCAACTGGACATGGGTTGGTTGTTCGATTCATTTTTTCCCCCTATGACATTACGCTTGCTAAGTTTGCTGGGGTATTTCATTTTTTTAGGATATTACACTTTACTTCAAACATACCATTATTCTGTTCGCCAAGTCAAAAATATACTATTGTATATGAATAATAAGAATTGTGTCAGTTTTGAGACTGATTTACATGTTGAGTTGGTGGTACCTCTGAGCCACCTATTGATGGGTCAACTAGGGTGAGGGTTATTATATATATGGAGATACTACGTTGCCCATGGAGTTGGACAGCGGTCCTAGTCCACGGGACACGTGTTATTCTCTCATTGGGTAGGGGCGGCGGCGTGGGCCCTGAAGGCAGTAGGGTGACAGCGGGTGGTGGCACGCGACATGCTGGCACGCTTGCGGTCATCCCCTGTGGGCAACAAAGTACTTTCGTTATATATGGTACCTTTTCTTTTCATGCTTTACTTAGTTTAGAGTGTTGGATGGTTGCTTTGCCTTATGCATCATTAGCTTTCTGGGTTTGGAGAATTTTTTTGTTGGGTTTGGTTTTGTTGTTTGGAATATGCTACTACAGATTTCGTGCAATTTTTTGCATAATATCCTATGATACTACACGTGTGAATATGACTTGGGTTTGTTGTTTCCTTTATTTTCCCTATGATACTACACTTGCTAAGTTTATTGGGTGTTTTAGTTTTTTTTTTTAGGATATTACAGTTTTAGCACTTTTACATTTTAGGATCAAACTTTACTCCCCCACCCCACCACCACCTCCCCGACCCCCCTCCCCGACAGCACCCCCTCCCCGACCCCCCTCCCCTCCCCCACCCCACCCACCCCTCCCCATCCACCCCTCCCCCACCCCCCGACCCCCTCCCCGACAGAACCCACCCCCACCCCCCCCTCCCCACCCCACCACCCTCTTCCCGACCCCCCCCCCTCCCCGACAGCACCCCCTCCCCCGACCCCCCTCCCCGACAGCACCCACCCCCCATCCCCCCTCCCCGACCCCCCTCCACCCCCTCCCCTCCCGGCCCCGACGACAGCCGACCGCCACCCCCCCAAAACCCTAAAATAGAAAGAGAGAGGGAAAGAGAGAGAAAGAGAGAGAGAGAGAGAGAGAGAGAGCTTACCGACGAGATCGACGGAGGGAGAGCGATCAACGGAGGGAGAGAAATCGCCGGAGGGAGAGAAATCGCCGGAGAAAGAGAGGGGGAAGAGAGAGAGAGAGAGAGAGTTTGGGGAAAATAAAAAATTTTCCTCCGTCGGTTCAATTTATGTTAGGGTACAGCAATTAGCGACGGACTAGCTAGCGACGGATCTATCCATCGCTAAATACGGAGTAGATTATCGACAGATATGTTAGTCGACAGTCCGTCGCTAATAGTCCGCGCCATTTTTTTAGTATTTTGTCGCCAAATTATGCGACATATCAGCGACGAACTTCAGTCCGTCGCTAACTTTTCGTCCAATTAGCGACGGATGTGCGACTGATTTTTACACAAAAAAATAAAAAATTTATTCATTGCTTTTTGACGGTAATCCGTCACAAGTTAGTGGCTAGTCCGTCACTATTATCGACGGATATTAGCCGTCGCTAAAAGGCCGTCGCCAAATTGCTGTATTTTAGTAGTGGGAATGTCGTTACCAGCAAGGTTATAGCAGCCGGATGGAAAATGTAAGTGAGCAGGTTAATGTAGGATAGAAAATATGTTTTAATGTAGGGTAAAAAATATAAATGTTAAATGTACAATGTCCAACAAATAACGGTAATCTAGGAGGGTTTTTTTAATAAAGTGAGCAAGTTAATATGACTTGCTATATCAGTTAAAGTCAAAGTCAAGGTAAACACAATTTTCAATACAATTGTTTGGGATGTATTGTAGAAGAACCCATATATTTTAATATATATATATATATATATATATATATATATATATATATATATATATATATATATATATGTGTGTGTGTGTGTGTGGAGCGGATCAAAAGCCCCCCTTAGAAAATCCCCTAAAAAATCCCTCACTTTCATCCGTAATTTAATGTTAATATTAATGTTAATATTAATTTTAATGTTAATGTTAGCGGATCAAAAGCCCCACTTAGAAAACCCCCTAAAAAATCTCTCACTCTCATCCGTAATTTAATGTTAATATTAATATTAATATTAATTTTAATGTTAATATTAATGTTAATGTTAATATTAATATTAATTTTTATTTTTACATTAATGTTAATGTTAATATTAATGTTAATGTTAATATTAATTTTAATGTTAAGTTTAATGTTAATTTTAGTATTTAATGTTAATATTAATATTAATATTAATATTAATATTAATTAATATTAATATTAATATTAATATTAATATTAACATTAATATTAACATTAAATTACGGCTGAGAGTGAGGGGGTTTTCTAAGGGGAGCTTTTGATCCGCTTCCATATATATATATATATATATATATATATATATATATATATATATATATATATATATATATATATATATATATATATATATGGAAGCGGATCAAAAGCCCCCCTTCCATATATATATATATATATATATATATATATATATATATATATATATATATATATATATATATATATATATATATAAAATAAGGGAGGTGAGGTGACACCCTTTGAGGGTGTCTACTTGTCACCTCCCCATGGTATCATCATGCATATATATATATATATATATATATATATATATATATATATATATATATATATATATATATATATATATATTGAAGAAAATATATATATATATATATATATATATATATATATATATATATATATATATATATATTGAAGAAATGGTACTATATTAGAAGATATGAAAAAATTACACGCTACATCTCCAGCTCCCAATTGTCAACTACTCAACCCATTTACAAACATCTAATCTCACTTCTATACTATGGAGAACTGAATGGATAGAATTGCACGTCCTCAAAAATTCTTCTGTTCCGCTCTCTCCAAACGTGCCAAACAACCGAAAGCAGCCGAATACGAGCCTTATTATAGATGCTGTCCCCTCGAGTCTTCAGATCGGCCATCTCCTGAATAATGTCATGAAACCCAATAGCCTGCGAGAGAGGCAAGCCGATAATATCTCTCCATTTTCGCCAAATGGCCCCTGACCAAGAACACAGGAAGAAGATATGGTCCCTGGTCTCTCGACCACTTCTGCATAACACACAATCCAGATCAGGAATAGTGACGCCGAACTTGTGAAGTCTATCCTTGGTCAATAGCCGATCACGGACCGCCTTATATGCACATAGTTGCCATTTAACCGCCACTCCCTTAGTCCAGATGACGTCCGTCCACTCCATCTCCTCCCCATGTTGACGGACGGACTCGTAGGCAGCCTTGCTAGAGAACTTCCCCTCAATCGTACCTTCCCACTCCCAATGATCTGCTCCGCCCACTTGATCCAGCTGCACGCTACTTATCTCTCCAGCCAGCCAATGGCCGAACGGCCTAGCTGAGAGCACCCATCTCCCGTCCTGAATCAAAACAGCCACATCTTCTGATTTCCCAACCAATTCGAACATGGACCACCCGAATCTATCCACTAGACTCCGGTGCTTCAGCCACGAATCGAACCATAAATTGGTCGATCTCCCATCGTGAATGACCCTGTTAATATTATCTTTCAGTGCATGTCAAATTCGTAGAATATTCTTAAAAGTCACCGAAAAATTGTTGTCTATATTCATAATCCAGAAGTTGCCAGTGCGCACGTATCTGTTATACGTCCATCTTGCCCATAAGGATTTGCCTTCCAGTAATATCTAGGCCTGTTTCTGCAAGGCTACTTCCCGGAGAGCTCTCAGGGAACGTAGTCCTATTCCACCCTCCCTCTTCGGCCGACATAACTCGTCCCATGCAATGGCATGATACCCTCCCTTCCATACAAAATTAGCACAAAGTTGCTCAATTTTCTGAACGGTTTTATCTGGGATATGGATGGCCTGCAACCAATAAGCAACAATAGCAAATATAACAGCACGCACAAGCTCAATACGTCCCCCGAAGGATAGTAATTGGGCTTGCCACCCCTCCAGTCTGCCTTGCACATACTGAATCAATCCTACACAATCAGCGTCTCTAGCGTAATTGATCGATAGAGGGAGGCCGAGATACCTTACTGGAAGCTGCCCTTGTTCTATACCAAGTAGATTAGACCACACTTCTTTCTCCGGACAATCTTTGTTGAAGTAAATCTGACTCTTGTCCCTATTCAGTTGTAGCCCTGCCAGCCGGGCAAACTCCTCCAAAATCTTGTTGAGTGTGCTGATACTCCTCCTGGACGGCTCAATAAATACTAATAAGTCATCAGCGTATATGAGATGGGAGACAATGGGTTCTATTTGCCGAAACAGAGGGACAAGCTGCTTCCTATAGATAGCAATATCCATCAAACACGTGTAGTACTCCATCACCAAGGTGAATAAGTAAGGAGAGATCGGATCCCCCTGCCTCAGTTTCCTATTACTCCCAAAATATCCATATGGCTGACCCTGAATAAGTATAGAGAATGTGGGCGTGGAAATATACTCACGTATCCGGTCCACCCACCACTCCTCGAATCCCATGCTGCGAAGGATTGCACAAACAAAATCCCGGTTGACCATGTCATAAGCTTTCCGGAGGTCCAACTTAATGCATCCTTTTCGACCTCCAGCTTTATTGAAGTCCCGAACCAGTTCATGAGCCAGCAGACAATTCTCTGCGATAGATCTGCCTTTAATGAATGCCGACTGGTTAGCAGATATCAGCCCCTTCATAATATCCTGCATCCTGCTGCACATAAGGTGAGAAATAATTTTATAAATAAAATTACAACATGCTATGGGTCTGAAATCACTCAAAGAAGTGGCTCCCTCCTTTTTTGGTATGAGAGTAAGGAACGTGTGATTTATTTCTTTCAGCAGTCTGCCTGAACTGAAGAAATCTTGTACTACTAGCAACACAAGATCTTTCAGCTGATCCCAATGAGTTTTGTAGAATGTCGAATTAAACCCATCTGGCCCAGGAGCTTTATTTGGGTCCGCCTCCTTCACAATCTGTTCGACCTCCTCCATGGAGACAGCTTTCTTAAGTAAGTTATTACCTTCCTCAGTAACAATTCTCTTGCAAATAATAGTCGAGAAATCAGACATGTACCCGGTTTGGTTGTAAAGAGAAGAAAAGAATTGTATAGCTTCCTCCTGAATCTCACTATCTGCTGCCTTGACCCTTCCAGTTCCGTCCATAAGCGGACCAAAATTGTTACGGTGGCTACGAGACCGAACCATGGCATGGAAGAATTTGGACCCTCGATCCCCATCTTTAATCCAGCTGCACTTGGCCCTTTGTTGTAGATGAACCTCATCAAGGAAACGAAGTTGCCGCACCACATCCTGTAGCCAAAGTTCTTCCTCGAGGAGGGCCGAATTATTCGGCTCCAATTGCACTCGTTTCTGGACCGCCTGGAGTGCAGCGGCCTGCTCCTGCAGGTCCGCCCTCGGTCTTGCTCTGTTCCAACTCTTAAGTGAGCGTTTAACCTGCTTCAGTCGTTGCGTGATCTGAAATTACGAATTACCGCTGATGACAGAAGAGAACCCTCCCGAAGTCGCCTCCTGATACCCAGCTAATAATGGCCAAGCATTATTAAACCGGAACGGGAGACGTCGGGAAGTGACCGCGGGGGCCAACTGGATCAAAATAGGCGAATGATCGCTGGTTCCGCAAGGTAAAGCCTCCGCCTTGCTAGCTGGGAACAACTCCAGCCATTTACCATTGCAAAGAGCTCTATCTAGAATGCACGCAACGCGATTGGTCGAAGAACTATTGCTCCACGTCCAAGCTTGCCCAGATCTCTCGAGGCAGGTAAGGCCAGATGAAAGTAAACAGTCCCGAAAATCGGCAAGGATGAACTCCGGTACTGGTCGGCCTCCCCACTTTTCCTCCTCCGCCAACATGGCGTTGAAATCCCCGCTCAGCAGCAATGGGACTTGACCTTCATTCTGTCTTGCCACCTGTACAACGTCCTTCCAAAGTTGGAACCGTCGTCTGCGATCATTATGACCGTAGACAGCTCCTACTTGCAACTGGCAACCACCTTTATTAGTTAAATACATGAGAATAAGTTGATCGGACATAAAGCGTACCTGACCAGACCAAGTGCGCGTATCCCACATGAACCAGATGCGAGCCGAGTCACTGAACTCCCTGTTATGAATAGAAGACCAATAAGCTGGTGTCCTCTTGGTTATCCTGTCAACTGCTTTGATCTTGCTCTCCAGAATGGCTACAATCGAACACTTGTGCGTTCTAATCAAGTTCTGCACCTCCTTCCACCTACCGATCGAGTTCACTCCTCGACCGTTCCAAGTAATTAGAGACATTAATTCAGATTGGGGGGGTGTCCTGTCGGTTCTTTTCGCTCTCCCTCGGACGACTGGGAGAGGCGTTCGCTTCACCACTATATGCTTGCCCTTCCGTTGTGCTAGAGCCAATAGCTACTTGCGTGGAGGCTTCACGTACTAGCAGTGTCCACCTCGGATTTGTCGTTGTCAATTCTACATCTTCTCCCCTCCTGTCGATCCGACTCGATGACATCCCATCTCTATCTGTAACCCCGCCATGGAGAGACGCCTGCTTCGCTGCTCTAGTAGTAGTTCCTTCTTCCTGGTCCCGTTGTATCTGTCCTCGATCCGCCCTAGTATTGTTATCCCTTACCAGCACCAAGGCCATGTTGCTTCCTTCCGTCGAGCCGGCTGGTAAGTCCATCCCTTGCCGCTTGCCAAGGACAGAAGCACTTTGGTTCTCCTCAACTTCCTTGTCCGCTGCCACTTCCTTCCTGTTTTGATCCAGAGCCATATGCTCGTCTCCTTTCACTTGTCCCTGGCAAGTATCCATCGGATTACTCGTCGGCTCCTGCACCTTGTTTTGTGTACCCTCGAATATATTTTGTTCAGTTTGATCAGTGTCCTTCTCTCCCTCCCCTTGGGGGTCTCTGCATTGCACCCTGGTGTGCCCAAAACACTGGCACTTGGAACAAGACGGAGGGACCCATTCATATTCCACATCTTGAGAGAGCCACGCACTATTCGGAAGGACCAGATCAATCTTCCTTGGTAGGGCGTCAGACGCCGAGATTTCTACGAAGATTCGAGCGTACGCCAATCTTTGCCTTCTTGCAGTCGGAATTATCTGTTCGGATAGGAACCCCCACCATGCTGGCCAGTTTCATAATTGACGGAACACTCCATAATTGTGGCGATAACCATGGAAGTCTGATCCATATTGGAACCTTCGTTAATCTATCTTTTTCAAAGTTTAACTCCGGATACCACCTCTTCAAGACTACCAGACGTCCATCGAAAGTCCACGGGCCGCCCTCGAGGATACGCTCCAAGTCTTCAAGCAACGCAAATTTGATGAAGTAGAAGCCGTTCTCTCTTGAGAATATCTCCATGTCTCCCTTAGGCTTCCACACTCTATTTGCATATGCCCGCAGTTGCCCGTAAAATGGCCTATTACCCATCACATAGAGCACCAGCGTATTTCTCCAATATTCTGTCGTCTCCTGTATATCATCTGCAGTTATTTCAGCCACCCGAACACCATTGATGACGCTCGGCTCTACATATTGAAGATCTACTTCCTCCTGAACCGGTGCCGGCCTGCATATTTTTGCCCAAGACACTGGTTTCGCCCATGTTCCCGCTGCAGTAGTTCTCTTATCCTGCAACGGTGAACCTCTATTCGATGGTCTTATCTCCTGTATAACTTCTTTTCCTTTTCCTCTTCCTGTGAACTTCTCTCCCAGTTCTCGTCGAACTCCGGCCATTGGAGCCTCTCTACGGTTACCCACTCCACGGCCAGGAATTCTTTGATCGACCCTTAACGGACGGCGGATGCCCCCCCACTGGCTTCTGACTTCTCTATCGCGCGCCGCAACTACTTTGGTCTTACGCCGCCTGTCCACTGTGGTCCAGCCCCCCGCCACATTGTCTTCCCCAGATTCCTCTTCTTCATCTTTATCCGACCTCTCGTCTCCTTGCACCGCCTTCTTTAGGCCTGACTGAGAGCCCTCCCCGCCGACAATCTCCACAGGAGGAGAAGAGCCTAGCGGAGCAAACCCTAGCCGAGACATCATATATATATATATATATATATATATATATATATATATATATATATATATAAGGGAGGTGAGGTGACACCCTTTGGGGGTGTCTACTTGTCACCTCCCCATGGTATCATCATGCACCCATGTGCATGATGATTGCATGGAGGGGTGACAAATAGACACCTTCCCGGTGGGAGCGTTCGCCACAATTACCTTCTTTCAAAATATATATATATATATATATATATATATATATATATAGAGAGAGAGAGAGAGAGAGAGAGAGAGAGAGTGAGAGAGAGGAAAATGTACCTAAGGTCGACCTTAGGTAAGTTACCTAAGGTCGACCTCATTTTACTCACTTTACAACATTTTTTTCTTGAATTTTTTTTTATGGAATTCATGTACACCTTATTGATTGGCAACATACCAAATTTCAAGAAAAAATAATATTGTTTAGTCCCCTATCTATCCCTTGCAAAATCGACGGTCTAAAACTTTGCTGCTACACCGTCGATTTTGCACCTTATTGATAGGGGGCTAAACAATATTATTTTTTCTTAAAATTTGGTATGTTGCCAATCAATAAGGTGTAGATGAATCCCATAAAAAAAAATTCAAGAAAAAAATGTTGTAAAGTGAGGAAAATGAGGTCGACCTTAGGTAACTTACCTAAGGTCGACCTTAGGTACATTTTCCTCATATATATATATATATATATATATATATATATATATATATATATATATAGCAAATGACCTCTAGCCTAGTGGTTAAGAGAGATGCATGCGATCCGAGTGGTCAGGAGATCGATTTCCGGTGGGAGCGTTCGCCACAATTAACTTTTTTCAAAATATATATTACAACATGGTAATTACAAAATAATTTAACACAAAGAACTAGAGATCTGGTGAATGTAGCGATGTAGGCTCAACTGGCCTGTGATCACGTTGCTCCGATGCGAGATATGACCTCAAATACAAGAACGAAAAGTTGTAAAGTGCTCTCAGTGCTCACAAACACTGTTGGACGGAGCGCTCTTGCAAAAGGTTACTTGGAGTAATCAGGGGTCGTATCTTGGCTGCACAAAAATCGATAATAAAGCAGAAAGAGTATAAGAGCATCTCCAACCCTACTGTAAGTTTAGAAAAAATGGTTGCCATATATAGGAATGACAAACTTTCATTCCAAAAATTCTTCTCCAATGCAAATGTAGAATAAAACATAAAGTTGACATGGCAAGGAGAATGTGAAGTTGGTTGTCTAGATCTAGACAATGCACTTCACAATGACTTTGTCTCCACATCATCAATTATGAATAGAAATATTTATAAAAAAGTTGAAGAAGTGGAGGAGTTGCCTTGGAAGTTGGAAAAAATAATTTTTATTGTCTCCTCAATACTTTTGTATTGGAGAGAGTTTTTCTATCTCATTGTCTTTTGAGATATAAGTTTGCCACATAAACAAGACATTGTCTTGTGACTCATGCCACATAGGAGCCACCTAAGACTCATAACACTTAACAAGACAATAGGGTTGGAGATGCTCTAAGTGATAACTCGGACGAAATCAATGGCTCAAAATAATGTATCTTCGTTGATAATAACCATATTATTACATTTCTGAATTGATCAAACATCAGAACAAGAATCATGAAAACCATTCTATATCAAATTAACACATGAGGAGGTCACCATGCTTAATTTTAATCACAAATCTTATTTGAAAGCAACATAGTATGCCAGAGTGAGGACTGTAGCAGCTGTGCTTGTGGTGGCGAGGAGGAGGAGCGCTGCAGAGACATATATGAGAGTGAAGAACTTGTCGAAGCCTGGCACCAGAACAGCTAAACCGGACTCATCGACCTGCTTCTTTAGATCAACCGTGAGCCCAAATGCTGCACCAGCTCCTGTGGCAAAGAGCAGCGCAAAGAGCTGCATGCACATATCCAAAATAAAAAAATAAAGTTAGAAGAGAAATAGATTACTTACTATTAGCAAGTGACAGGATTAAGCACCTATTCTGAAGGCCCTAATATCATCTTATGATACTATAGTTGGAGTGTGGAAATTGTTTGGGTTTATTAAAATTATTTTATAGAAATGGTGCAACAATCATGTGGCAACCCCAAGTACGTATTTTAATATAAGATTATTTATTTATTGACTTGTGCAAATGGAAAGTGATAGTACATGTGATCGGTATGTAGTATGGTGGGGTGTTGTTTTGGAGGACAAAGTTGAAGACCTCCAAGAATCAATTGTATTTTTGTCAGTCATTTTTTGAAAATTTTTCTTTGAAGCTAGGTCTAATTTCTCAGGCATTGATGCAAAGTGACACTTTAATGGCGCACTTCGCGCGTACACATCGAACGCGAGATGACGTTTTTGTGCGCCTCCTGCGGAGCTGCTGATGCTTTCCGTTGGCCTGCTTCCTACGGAGATGATGCTGCCCGCGGGACTGCTTCCCGCAGAATTGCTGCTGCTTCCACCGAAACAATTATTTTTTTGTCACCTATTTTTTGGAGAATTTCTTCTTTGAAGCTAGTTATAGCAACTCGAACTTGGACGTGGATGCAAAGTGGTACTTTGATGACGTACTTTCTACGTGTACATCAGACGCGAGATAGCGCGCGAGATGACGTTTTTGTGCGCTACCGCGGAGCTGTTGCTGCTTCCTGTGGGATTGTGCTTCCCGCGGAATTGCTGCTGCTTTTCGCAGTGAGCGACTGTTTGTGTGAATCTACTTTTATAACCGTCCACTTAATGTGGATAATAGGTTGTAACCGTTCCTTATCCGTGAAAATTCTCTCCGAATTATATGGGCAGCGGCCGTTAGGGGATTGATTTTACCTTCACTATATATATTCTCAAGACTTCCAGAGTTAGAAAATATATTTTGCTAAGATAGCAGCAGGCCGTAATAATAATCTACAAAGTGTTATCCATCCATTTGTCCAACCGCAAGTTCCAAAGTGAGGGTCAGAAGGAACGTTCAAGAAGTTCTTTTCTTCGAAGTACTTGTTGGTTCCTATAAGCAGATCAACAAAAAGAATCTAATCTTGTTTTGAACAATGGTCATCTCTCTCTAGCTAGTGTTTCTGTTCTTTATGTGTTGCAGAATTTTAAGAATCCTTAATTTCAGCAAAGTCAGTTTGAATTACCGTGTTTCAGTCAACCTAACATCCAATTCTCACCGAAAAATAAAAATAAAAATTAGCAACCGATGGATTGAGCTTCTCACCGTGTCAGCAAACTGAAGGTACCAAATACGCAGGTTACTGCCAAAAGTCCCCTTACTAACAGTTAGGACTGCCAGCGGTATCTGAAGAAGCATGTAAGCAATTCCAATGACCTCCACTGCAAGAACATATCTGCAAAGATTGAAAAAAAAAAAAAAAAAAAATCAGTAACTTAACCCAAATCAAAACATAACATTAATATCCGAAGTTTTGAGTTCGAAATACATTAACTCTCCCTACGTTTCATAGATCTCACAAGGACTATCCATATTTCGAAAACAATTACACGGACTACCCTTCTCCTTCATCTTTTATTTTTAGAATAGAAATGGTTAATGTTATAAGTTTCTACATAAAATATAAAATATAGAACGGTACGTGTAATTAGATTCGATATGTAATAAGTATGAAACATAGGAATAGTTAACATAAATTGTGCAAATTATACCTGTAAGAATAGGCATCTTTGAACGTAAGCTTCTCGTCATCCGATATCTTGATCGTGTTGGCAGCGATGACGACGAGCGCGGCAGCGAGGAGAGCCAGAGTGGCGAGCCTGAGCGTCAGAACTGTCAGTCGCCAGTTCTTCTTCTCCATCTTGTGCTGTGGAAGGATATGATTTGGATGCCTGATCGATAAGTTAGGCAGCTGCTGCAAGTTCTTAATATTGTTGTGCAAAGTCCAGTTGGGACGGGCGGACCGTTCCAAGCGAACGAGACAAACGAGACAGCTTGGTGATGATAATAAGAACTCGGCAAGGGGTTAATGAAGGATTCAGCATTGCTTGTCCTGACTGATAAGGAACGATGCTATGCAACATTATTGTCGTTTCAGAACAAAAAGGTGTCCGAACGTTACCTATATTATTCAGTGCATGACCAAGTCATTCGACGGTGAGGAGTACAAGACGAGGTGAACAAGTGATCTATGCACAATGACGCTGTCAACAGGGGGGGAGTTCATACCAATGTGCCATGACATAGCTCAAGTTGTGCATTGGAATCGGGTCCCGGCCGGGTCAAATCCGGGATGTGTCGGTCCGGACCCAGTCAACGGCCAACCCGGCCTTGTCCACCGAATATTCAATTTCGGGCTGGGTTCACTGTTAGGCCCGGTCCAGCCCACTGAATACTCCGTTTTGGTTTGAGTGCACCGCAATGCCTGCAGGCCCAGTCCGGCTCCCCAACCGGTCCGAACCGGATTATTCCTTACAGGCCCGCAAGTCCCACCGGACCCAACCCAATTGCATGTCCGTTAAATTAATGAATGCTTAAAGCTTTCCCTACTAACGACTATGTCCTCATTAATTTGATGTTATAAATATATATATGTCGTAAGGCAAAAGCTCAAACACACGGAGACGAAGCTTTCTCGTATATTATCAACCACACAAGTGCATATTACAAGCTATCCCAACCTCTCTTTATATAGGAAGAGAGGTTGGGGGTTATGAAGAAACGAAAGGCCAAAGGATTTTTGTATGTTACAAGGAGATGAAATGAAGGGCCATATGAGTTACAACACTCCCCATTGGCTCTCCAGAAATTCTGCTTGTAAACATCTCTGAGTTTCTTCGTCTGTCTGTAGCTTGCATCTTCAAGTTTGACCATCTACTTGTGCCTCGTCAAAACCTTGCCAAAGAAAATCCAGTGAAAAAAAAACTTTGGTCGAAGGACAAAAGAGTACACACAGGTCAGTGTGATGGGGGTAAACTAACCATTGCAAAGGTGCCTCGTCAAAACCTTGTCAGAAAAAACCCAATGGAAAAAAACCGCTGATTGAAGGACAAAAGAGTACACGATGGATTAGAAGTATACACTGGATACTCCCCCTGATTACAATAGTCCTTAGTGAATAAGAGATTTGAACTGTGTCTCGTTAAAAACCTTGTCAAAGAAAACCCGGTGTGAAAAACTTTGGTCAAAGGGAAAAAGAGTACACAAGCATACATCAGGATGCTTTCCTTTTCACTCGCACTCGACAGGGTGCGGGATATACGCACAACAGGGCGTTTGGAGGCGCTCGTTGGGACGCTCCCCCTCACATGCACACAACAGGGTGCAGGAAACATGTTTCACTTAGGCTAGCTCTGAAAGTTTCCTAAGTCCAATTGCTCTGACATGTTTCTGGAACGAGTGTTTTGGCAGTGACTTGGTGAACAAGTCTGCACGGTTATTCTCCGATCCAATGTGTTGCACTTCAATCTTCTGAAGCGCTTGTTGTTCATGTGTAAAGAACAACTTGGACGATATGTGCTTGGTAGCATCTCCTTTGATGTAACCATGTTTCGCTTGATCAATAACAGCGGTATTGTCCTCATAGACGACAACAGGTTCATCTGGGTCATATGGAAGATCACATGTACTTCGAATATGGCCAATAATAGCTCGAAGCCATACACACTCTCTAGTCGCCTCATAGAGCGCGAGTAGCTCAGAGTGGTTCGTTGAAGTAGCCACTAAGGTCTGTTTACGAGACCTCCAAGAAATTGCCGTGTTCCCAATGGTAAAGACATAACCAGATTAAGAACGCCCCTTGTGCGGATCAGATAAGTATCCCGCATCGGCGTAGCCAATAAGGGTCGCGTTGCTTCGAGTGCCAAGAGCATTGGACTCACTCAAAATCGCGTAGGGATAGAACAAGCCTAAGTCCGTAGTACCCTTAAGGTAGCGGAAAATATCTTTTATGCCATTCCAATGGCGGCGTGTTGGCGCGGTGCTGTGTCGAGCTAGACAATTCACAGCAAACGAGATATCCGGTCTAGTACATTGGGCCAAGTACAATAAAGCGCCTATTGCACCCAGATAAGAGCACTCAGGACTCAATATCTCTTCGTCGTCCTCCTTTGGACGAAATGGGTCCTTAGTAATGTCTAGAGAGCGGACGATCATGGGAGTAGCGGACGACTTAACGTCAAAATGACTAAAGCGTCTCAACACCTTTTGGGTGTAGTTCGCTTGATGGAGAAGAATTCCATCTTTACGGTGCTCGATCTGCAGGCCGAGGCAAAACCGTGTCTTCCCAAGATCCTTTATCTCGAATTCCCTCTTCAGGATATCAGCAGTTTTTGACAAGTCTTTTTCGGTTCCTATGAGATTCATGTCATCTACATAGACCGCGATGATTGCATATCCTGAAGTGGATTTCTTTATGAACACGCATGGGCAAAGTTCGTTATTAATGTATCCCAAACCGATCAAGTATTCGCTTAGGCGGTTATACCACATTCGTCCGGATTGTTTCAATCCATATAGCGAACGCCTCAGTCTAATCGAGAACGCGTTCCGTGGTCGGAAACTACTTGATTCAGGCATCTTTAGTCCTTCAGGGACTCTCATGTATATCTCTGTGTCCAGATCCCCGTAGAGATAGGCTGTGACCACATCCATGAGCTGCATATTCAGTTTTTTGGAAACTACTAAACTGATTAAGTAGCGGAACGTTATAACGTCCATTACGGGAGAATACGTCTCCTCGTAATCAATTCCAGGGCGTTGTGAGAAGCCTTGCGCCACAAGGCGAGCCTTGTATCGCACAATCTCATTTCTCTCATTACGCTTTCTTAGGAAAATCCATTTATGACCAACTGGTTTAACATTGGGTGGTATTGGAGCAACAGGTCCAAACACGTTTCTTTTCGCTAAGGAGTCTAGTTCAGCCTGGATTGCTTGTTTCCATTGTGACCAGTCCGTTCGTCGTTGACACTCGGCAACACTACGAGGTTCCATGTCATCATTGTTCATAATGTCAGTGGCCACTGAGTATATGAACACATCATCGATGACAGTTTTATTTCGCTTCAAAATATAGTCTAAGCTAGCATACTCGACGGATATTTCGAGGTTATCGGCATGAATAGGAATAGGCGTTTCATCTGGAACGCGCTCTTCTAATACATCGTCGTGATCTTTAATGATCTCATGTGGCAAAACGCTTTTAACAAGATTTCTCCGCTTCCGGGACAGAACAACTTTGGAACCAACCGGTCTTCCCTTCTTCTTGGGAATAGCTGCGGACTGGACGGCCGATGGCAGCGTCCTTTGCTCGACGGGTTCGACCGGAGCAACATGTTTCACAGGAACATGGCGTCTCTCAGGGACGTCTATCCTTGCAGGCACATTTGCAGCAGGTATAATTGATCTCGTGACTTTTGCTTGGTCGCTAAATGCGTCTGGCATTTGATTTGCAATATCTTGCAGACCTAGAATCCTCTACACTTCCTTATCACTATGTGCAGAGGGGGGATCATGATGAGCAACAGTGGGCACATGCCACGCTAATTCACGTCGTTCCTCATCAACGTTAGCGTGCATTTCTCCCCCTAACGACGGAAAGATTGCCTCATCAAAGTCACAATCCGCGTGTCTCGCGGTAAAGAGATCGCCTGTCAAGGGCTCTAAATAGCGAATGATGGACGGGGAGTTATAACCGACATATATTCCCCGTCGCTTCTGAGGTCCAAATTTTGAACGCCTTATCGGCTCAATTGGAATATTGACTAGGCACCCAAACACGCGTAAATGTGAGATGTCAGGCTCACATCCAGTAACCAGCTGGTACGCGGAAAGTGGTTGGGTGGCCATGGGCCTCAGACGGACTAAATTTGCAGCGTGCAAAATTGCATAGCCCCATGCAGATAGTGGAAGTTTGGTGTGCATAACCAAGGTCCGCGCTATCACTTGCAGTCGCTTTATAAAAGCTTCTGCTAGGCCATTTTGGGTATGAACATACGCAACAGGATGTTCAAGATTTATTTCCAAAGTCATGCAATAGTCATCGAAAGTCTTCGATGTAAACTCCGCGGCATTATCAAGTCTAATAGACTTTATCGGATAATCCGGATAGTGAGCCCTTAACTTAATGATCTGGGCGAGGAGTTTAGGAAACGCTGCATTTCGGGTGGACAACAACACTACGTGTGACCATCTAGTCGATGCATCAACCAAAATCATGAAGTATTTAAATGGTCCGCATGTTGGTTGGATTGGTCCACAAATATCTCCATGAATTCTCTCAAGGAATTGAGAAACTAATCTCGTAGGGTTTCATGGCTTGAGATTCGTCTTCCCAATCGAGCAAGCTTGGCATAGGCTTTTCAGATTTATAACGAAATTCTTTCCTCCAAGAGGATGCCCATGTGATGCATTCATAGTGCGAAGCATCGTATTTTGACCCGGATGACCCAGTCGGTCATGCCATAGCATAAAAGTCCTCTCATCAACTGGCGCTCGGCGAATGATGAGATTACTCTCGATGTGTTGTATCGTAGTGAGATACAAACCACTTGAAAGACTTTTCAACTTCTCCATGATACGCTTTTGGCCGTACTGAGTGGAGGTAATGAAAAGATACTCGAAGCCATGTTCTCGAGCAGTTTCAACATGAAATCCGTTTTCTCGAATATCCTTAAAACTCAGTAAGGTACGACTGGACCTTGGAGAATATAAGGTCTCTGATACTTCAACGGAAGTACCATTGGACAACGAAAAAGGGCTTTGCCAAAACCTTGAACAAGGGTTGAGGGTCCCGAAATGGTTGTCACTGAGGTTACTTTAGGCGTATAGGAGATAAAGTATGATTTATCTCTTAAGATAGTGTGAGTCATTCCACTATCAACCAGACAATCTACTGCCCCGTGGTCCATGCCTATAAGTAAAAAAAATTAAAGTTTGTCACACGTTTGAGGAAAGTGCTCGAAATAGAACTTTAATTTATCGAGAAAACAGAAAATACAAACCACCAAAAGTTTCATGACTTAAATCAAATATAGAGAGAAAATGGAGATTTATTCTTCCATTTCTGCTATAAAATCGGGGGTCTCAAGATTTAGATTTTCGTACTCGTTGACCAGATTTGCTTCGGCCCGGCACCCCTTGTGATAGTTATCAACTTCTTGGGGGGGTCGCCCTGCAAGTCCGTTGCATATGACCATAAGCACCACATTTGTAGCAGAGAGTAGGCGTTTGGCCTTCCACTCTCGCTTTAGGACGACTGGCCCATTGGTTCTTACCATGAGATTGTCTAGGAGTCAAAGGTCCTTGGTTCTTGTTAGAACCTCGCTTTGGGTGACGAGACTTAAACTCGCCTCTGTTCCTTGGCTGGGACGACTGGCCCTTGTCTCGTTTCCACCGTGGATTTGGTCCACGGAGAGCATTTGCATCAGGCATTGGAATTGCCTTTGTTCCAGTAGGACGAGAATTGTTGTTTCTCATTAAAATGAGACTGTTCTTCTCGTCTAATAAAAGCTGGATGATGAGCTCGGGAAACTTGGTGAACTTAGACTGACGGTATTGCTTCTGGAGCAAGTTGTCAGTGGAAGGAAATGTGGTGTATGTTTTCTCCAAAAGATCACTGTCGGTTAATATCTCACCGCAGTATTGGAGAAGTGATCGAATCCTGCAGACTTCATTGTTGTAATCAGTTACACTTTTGAAGTCTTGGAAGCGCAGGTTCAACCAGTCATGGCGTGCTTCAGGTAGCCATATGGTCTTCTGGTGGTCGAAGCGCTCTTTCAGAGAGTCCCATAGCGTCTTCGGCGAGAAAATTTCAATGAACTCTGCCTTCATGGCGTCAGATAAATGCCTGCGGAATAGAATCATCGCTTTGGCGTTCATTGAGCGAGTGACTTCCACTTCACGCTCTTCCTCGTTATAGATGACGTCCAAGAGGCCCTGCGCATCTAGATGGTTCTGGATGTCTTGCGTCCAGCCCAAGTAGTTCTTGCCAGAGGCTTCAAGGATGGGAAAATCAATCTTGATCGACATTTTTCTACAACAGGAGAAAAATCTTGATCAATCATCATATAAAACGACAGGTTTATATGGATTTGGTTTGCATAAGTAACAACAAACAATTGTAGATAAAACAATGGTTTTGAAAAAAACAATTTTTGTTAAAAAAAAATCCTCTTATAACGATCGACGGGTCGATATAGAGGCAAATTATTTGCTTGCAAAAATGCATAAGTATAAATACAATTTGAGAAAAAAATAATTTTCGGTCAACCCCATTCGGTAGCTCTACGTGAATATGACCAGGCGGAAAAATGATGGAGGAGGGTCACCAGGGACCTCTTAAGAACCAAGTCCCAAGTTCTTTCTGACATCATACCCAAATAGGTGAGCCTATTCGGAGAGACTTCGTAAAAAAAAATTTCAAATGTAAGAATAAATAAGATTTTTCAAGAAATTCACACTATTTGCGAACTGTGAAAAATAGGTGACAATTTAGTGCGTGCTCAAAATGAGCGTTGCCTTTGAAAAATTATTAGCCAAAAAAAATTATTTTGGAAGGCCCAAATTTGACGGTGCCAGAATTTGTTTATGTAGCCAAAACCATTTTTCAAATTTTTCAAGTTTGTTTTTTTTTCCGTAATTACGCAAAAAAAACGTACAACATAAGCAAGCAATAGCACACAAAAGAATTGGTGCCCTAAGCAAGCGGCACCAAAAAAAATGTCAACTATTTTTCCGACGTCTAATGAAGCGACGACAAAAAAAATAGCGAGAAAAAAAAATACAATTTTACTACCCATCTGTTACAATAATTCACTGAGTAACATAAAGAAAAAAAAATGCTACTGAGGTGCTCGGCAGGGCGCAGATGGCACTGAGGTGCTCGTCGGGGCTCTCCAAATCCATCATTACCAAAAAAAAAATGTTAGCATCTAAAATTTCTTTTTCAACATGAAAATTTGCTATCAAAAATTTATTTCCTCAGAAATTAACTAACAAATATTTTTTTTTTTCAAAAAAAAAAAAAAAAACTAGTATGCTAAAGGCTAGATTATAGCAAAGTTATACATAAAAGCAAATTAGCACTGTTAACAGAATGTTAAAAGCTGGATTAAAACAATTAGGAAATGATAACAGTAAAATGAATTATGTATTGGGCTCACCAACTCAAATGTCCAAATTCAAAAATGCAAAATTCACATGCAATCTAAAAGAAACTTGACAAACACTTCTCAATCTCATTTCATATAATGCTGTGGAAAAATAATATAGCATTTGTCATGTTATGTCATGCAATACCTAGATGAAAAAGGTTTTGATCATACTAATGAATGTAAAATCAATTGGAAGAGAGCACATATTTCATTTTCTTGATGTCCAAAACAACAGTAATATTGTAACAACAGGAACAATATATTTATGCTATCAAAAATTTCCAAAAAAAAAAAAAATTTTACCTTTCTTACCGTACGGTGGAAGGAGGAAAAAAAATCAACGGTACGTAGGGTCTCCGGCGTTGCACGAGCAAGGTGCTGATAACGTGTCGTAAGGCAAAAGCTCAAACACACAAAGACGAAGCTTTCTCGTATATTATCAACCACACAAGTGCATATTACAAGCTATCCCAACCTCTCTTTATATAGGGAGAGAGGTTGGGGGTTATGAAGAAACGAAAGGCCAAAAAAATTTTGTATGTTACAAGGAGATGAAATGAAGGGCCATATGAGTTACAACAATATAAATATAGTATACATACTAACCTTTAATATTATTATTTTTTTAAAATTGAACAGACCAGGCAGGGCCCAACTCAGATTTATCCGAGTCCAAAGCTATCCGGGTCTCGATCCGGACTGGATTTAGAGTTTTGATTGTAAGGTCTGGCCCGGCCCAAACTCTTACCCAAGCTGGCCCGGTCCGAACAAAAATCCCCGTCTTCTATTCCTAAAACACAATATTCCCAACATACCATAGACCCTCTTTCAGACTTAAAACCTCTTAAAACCACCCCAAACCCACAAAATCCTCGTCCATATATCCTCAATCTTATTTACAAAAGGAAACCCAAGACCCAATGTGCCGATAGCAATATCCCAGGTGCATGTATAATTTCATTGTAATATCAGAAATGAAGAATAAAGTGCTGATACGAAGTAGCAAAATCCTGTTGTGTCTGTACACAAAATCAAGGATCATTTGTTTCTATGAAGAACATCAATGAACAAATAGTCCAGTAGCTTCAAGAAAGGAGTTATCATCAAAAATATGGTATCCATACTAAAGATTATCAGTGGTATAGAGAAAAACACATTCCTATTTCACAAGATGTATCTATGGTCACAAACTGATAAGCACAAAGACAACTCTCTAGCAGCGGTAACAACAATCCCAAGAACCCAAAAAGGCTCAGCGCCTGCTTCTTGAGAACATGGACCCCCGCCACCTTGGGTCAAGCTTATAAGATTTGGAGCTGAATGGCTACTCGCACTTGATGGATCGATAAATGTGACGAACAAACAAGAGCGAAGCACGGAAGCCCACCATACCGAGCATGAGGAAGAAACCATAGCAAATGCAGGCCATGTACCCAAAGAAGAATGACGTCTGCATAAAGCCTGACATGTCGGATCGTGCATAGTAGTAGTACAAGCAGTATCCGTAGATGAAAAGTCCAGTTGACCCACCACAAAGAAAGGCCCTGCAATTAAGACGACCAAGCATCACATTTGATCAGTAGCTTGCTTAGTAGAATGCTGGAGAAACAACTTTTAGATGTCATTTAGTAGCTTGCAGCTGTTTCGAGCTTGATACTTATCCATGAGTATATTTTTAAATCAACAGTGAATATATTGGTTTACTATGGATGAAGTTTGCCTTTGATCACCATTTTCTCAAAGAACTAGAGAGAGAGAGAGAGAGAGAGAGGAGAGAGAGAGAGAGAGAGGTCATATTGTGAATATTTGTGTGCCATTAGGCATGTGGTCGAGTGAGGTGGTCTGTGAGCATTAAATCTGTTGAAATTATTTTAAAATCCAATAATTCCAAGCCATTAAATCCAATAATTCCAAGCCATTAAATCCAATAATTCCAACAGATTTAAGATCAAAACTTCTTTTCAGGTGGTCTGTGAGCAACTGCTCAATCTATTAGTTATGAAATACTGTTAGTATTTGTGTTATCAATCTCTCTTTGTGCTTCATTGGAATATGAGCCTTTCCCTCCTTTCTATAAATAAAATAAGGGAGTATATTAAATGGAGGTCCACACTAGCTCTTTTGGGTGCACGGGACTCAATGGCTGATTTAGTCCAAAGGCATTGTACCCATGGTTCACAAGCGACTGAATATTCATTCTATATGGACTTATTCGACCTAACCGCAGCTCCCGTGGACAACGCCACCCAGCAAGCCTTGGCCCGGGAGCTGCGGTCACCGTCACCCAGCCGCTCCTGCGGGGATTCGATCCCAGGACCTCACCCCCGTGTGCCAACGTTCTTACCGGTGCACCACCGCGCCATTGGCATATATATATATATATATATATATATATATATATATATATATATATATATATATATATATATATTATTATTATTATTTTTTCTTGGCCCGAGAGCCGCGGTCACCGTCACCCAGCCGCTCCCACGGGGATTCGATCCCAAGACCTCACCCCCGTGTGCCAACGGTCTTACCGGTGCACCACCGCGCCATTGGAATATATATATATATATATATATATATATATATATATATATATATATAACCTGAGAATGGAGCGTGCACACCTTTCCCTGCGGACCCCCCCTCCTCCTCCTCCTCCTCCTGTCTCTGATTACCCGCCGCCCAACCCCCCACCCCTCTGCCACTCCTCCCCCACCCCCTCATCTCGCGCGCACCACCCCTCCATTTCCCCCTCCCTTTCTTCCTCCCATTGGTTCCTCGAGAGGCGCCATTATGAGGGAAGCACACAGTCGGGGGAGGGTGGCTCCCTTCGCCAACCAGCTTCGGCTTCCTACTCGAGGTGCTCATGCCCCCCACCCCCTCAGCAAGCCTTGGCCCGGGAGCTGCGGTCACCGTCACCCAGCCGCTCCTGCGGGGATTCGATCCCAGGACCTCACCCCCGTGTGCCAACGGTCTTACCGGTGCACCACCGCGCCATTGACATATATATATATATATATATATATATATATATATATATATATATATATATATATATAACGCCACCCAGCCAGCCTTGGCCCGAGAGCCGCGGTCACCATCACCCAGCCGCTCCCACGGGGATTTGATCCCAAGACCTCACCCCTGTGTGCCAACGGTCTTACCGGTGCACCACCGCGCCATTGGAATATATATATATATATATATATATATATATATATATATATATATATATATATATATATATATAACCTGAGAATGGAGCGTGCACACCTTTCCCTGCGGACCCCCCCCCCCCTCCTCCTCCTCCTGTCTCTGATTACCCGCCGCCCAACCCCCCACCCCTCTGCCGCTCCTCCCCCACCCCCTCATCTCGCGCGCACCACCCCTCCATTTCCCCCTCCCTCTCTTCCTCCCATTGGTTACTCGAGAGGCGCCATTATGTGGGAAGCACACAGTCGGGGGAGGGTGGCTCCCTTCGCCAACCAGCTTCGGCTTCCTACTCGAGGTGCTCGTGCCCCCCCCCCCCCCCCAATCCCTCACCTCCTTTGGCACGAAACACCTCCCAGATGTTCGATAGAATGTCGATAAGAGACCCAACCCCCTTTAAGACCTCGGGTGTTGCCCCTATCACTTGGGCGGACCGATGTAGGTCGGACCTGGCTAGGGAGGACATTGAGATGCACTGTGTGGCGCCCAAAGACATACAAGGAAGGTCATCTCAATTTTCAAGGAAGGTATCTCCAAAACGGAAGTATTTTGGAAGAATACGATCGTTCTCTACGTCATGGGAGCGTGACCATATTTTGGTCAACTTAAGAGATTCGACATGCGAAAGTGGAAGCCAAAAGGAAGCATGAATATTCACTCTTGGAAGAATGGTTTCTATTTCATCAAATTCAGGATGGAGGAGGACCTAGAGAGGGTCATACAAAATGGCCTATGAACCTTTAAAAAATAGAGTAATGGTTTTGAGAAGATGAGATCCGTCCACTAACTTTGAATAGGATCGTGTGGCTACCGTTCCTATTTGGATTAGCTTTCCATAGCTCTCACCCCAACTATGGAGCGATCCGGCTATTATGAAGCTGGCAAACGGAATATGAACACCTTTACTATAGATAATTGCACGGCTAGGAGGGAACAATTGTCCTTTCGCTCGGGTCTTTGTTGAGATTAATGCGACTGACACGCTCCCTGACAAACTGGAGATAGAGCTCCTTACCGACGATACTATCTTCCAAAAAGTTGAGTATGAATGGGTCCTGCCATGCTGTCATTCCTGCCGTAGCTTTGGCCACACCATCTCCTAGTGCCCGCACGTTGGAGCCCCTCCAGAAGTCATTAATCAAGCCCCTCGTCCTAATCAAGAGGATCATACACCCATAGTTGCCACACGAGCTAACACGGTTCGCCCAAACTCTCTGGGAGAGGAGGTTGGCTTAACAGCAGAACCAAGGAGCATGGACACGGATGAGCCAATTTTTAAAAAGCCTCCCCAATCTTCTCTATTAGGGAAGAGGATGGGAGCGAAGAATGAGGAAGAAGAGAGTGGGAGAAAGCGATAGGACACAACAAATGGTGATAGTGTTCGGACAGGACAAGCAATATGAGGAAGGAAATTCTAGCTTGGTTATCTTTAGAGCTAAGTCCGTTAGCCAAGAAGGGGATCACAACAGAGTTCGGAGGAGACTGGCAAGTGGAGCAGTTTCTATTGTCCACCCTGTGGACAGATCTTCCCATGACCCTGTGGACAGATCTCCCCACGACGCAAGAAATGAGGATGGGCATAACGATGAGCCGCAATCTAGTCAGGAACCGTTGGCTTTAACTAATCCCATCTGGCAAGCTAAAGTTGAATAAAAAGTGAGAAGAGGTAAAGCATGTAACCCTCGACAGAATGGACCCTCACCCCCCCTAGAGAGAGTCCATGTGTTAACAAGGAAATCAATCATCGTAATTTACAATAATCTTTACATGGAATGTGAGGGGTAAATTCGATAGGTAGATGGAGGGATATTATGGAATATGCGAGGAAGTCCAGGTGCTCCATTATCAACATCCTGGAGTCAAAAATTAGATCGGGTACTAAGATTACAAGGTGGACCCCGTCACACTGGTCTTCTGTCCATAATCTTGAATGTGACTGTATGGCTTGCATTTGGGTGATGTGGGATACTAGGATTTGGCAAGAAAATGTGATTCAGTGCTCTGACCAACTCCTCACCATTAAATTTACCAATAAAGGGGGACTTCAAATCGTCGTAGGAGCGGTGTACGAGCATAATAATCGTGTCAAGAGGCTTGGTCTTTAGAGAGATAAATTCTACCAGTACTCTTATTTCGGATAGATGGCCCATGGTTGTAGTGGGAAACTTCAATGCTACTTTGTATGCTAACGAGAAGGGGGGGGGGGGGGGGGGGGGCGGGGGTTCGGCCAGTTCAACAAGTGATCCTCTCGGAGTTTCAACAATGCCTCTTATCTTCTGGGCTTAGGTGTATCTAAGACCTGGACCTCGAACAACCAGGCTATTCACAAACATATTGTTATCCAGCTGGATCGCACCCTGTGCAACGGGTGTTGGATGAATACGTTCCAACTGTGTCGGACGATTGCTTACCCCCGGTACCAGCAATCATTCCCCTATTGTCATCAGACTTGCATAGTTGTCAGTTATCAAAGGGAGGCCTTTCAGATTCTCTAATGCATGGATCCACATGGAGGGTTATAAGGAGGTGGTCAAGTATGGCTGGGAGAGGGAGGTGCATGGGACCGCTCAAGTTAGGACTGGCCCACAAGCTGAAGTCTATTAAAGATCTCCTGAAGGCTAGGAACAAGGAGAGACCTGCTATTCTTTTCAGGAGCTGGAGGATAAGCTGGTTGACATTCAACATAAGGTGCATATAGATCCGCTTGACCCTCTCCTCACAGATAAGAGGTTGCCCTCCACGATCAGCTATGCAAGAAAAGATTCTTGGATGAGGTCCAAGTCAAACAACAAGCCAAATGCAATTGGCTAAGAGATGGAGATAGGTGCTCTACATTCTACCATGATACGGTTAAAGCTAGACAGAATCGGAATGTCATTCATAGGCTACTAGACCCTAATAGGATGCTTATTACTGGAGCTGGTGGTATTCAAGATAAGGCGGTACGATTCTACTAGGACCTCTACCACCAGAACTCATACCCAGCCAGTTTTTCTCACTTTGTTTTCAAGAAACTGGTTTCTAGGCAGGGTAACTTTGTTATGAAGGCTATGTTGTTCATGGACGAGATTGAACTCTTTGTTAAAAAGGTGGACCTAACAAATCGCATGGACCTGATGGTTTTGGGACTGCCTTTTTCAAGGAACATTGGGATATGATCAAGGAGGATATGCTGGAAGCGGTAAGGAAGTTCTTTAATGCTGATAGGCTACTTAGGTTGCTTAACCATACTTTTGTGGTCTCTGTTGCTAATGTTGAGGGGGACTACTTCAATGGGAGACTTTAGGCCTATTGCATGCTACAACTTCGTATACAAGATCATTACCCACCTCATGTGTATCCAGATGAGCGATGTCATGCAGGAGCTCATCTCGCCTAAGCAGACGATATTTATCAAAGGGTGGTCTATATCGAAAAAATGCATATCGGCACATGAGCTAGTGAGGGACTTTAACAAACAAGGGGGTAACAAAGTGTGTATGAAGGTGGATCTCAAGAAATCACGACATGGTAAATCGGGAATTCATGTGCCATATCATGCTATGTATGGGGTTTAACAGGTGGTGGGTGGATAGGGTAAGGGAATGTATATGTTCGCCATTTTTCTCCATTATGGTTAGGGATAAGCCAGAGGGATTTTTTGGCACTAATAGAGGCCTGAGACAAGAGGACCCCATATCTCCGTACATGTTTTCGATTGTGATAGAGTTCCTCACATGTCTGTCGGATGATGCAATTTTGGAAGGGATGATTACCCCCTCTATTTCGAAAGACGGATCCCGTGGTTTCCCACCTTATATACATTGATGACCAACTAGTATTCATGGAGCCTTCGAACAGCTCTCTCGACACTCTAAAGGGCATCCTTGATTCTTTTGAGAGTTGTTTGGGATTGCAACTTAACATAAACAAAAGCCAAATGTTCATTAATTGCACTTTGTGGGAACAAAAAAAAAAATGGTTGGCCAAGATGGGCATTTTGGAAGGGTCGCTTCATGTCAAGTATTTGGGCCTCCCCCTATCTATCAACTATGCCTCTGATGCGGATTGTGAGGCTCCTCAATTACGTGCAATCAAGATTGGAGGGATGGTAGGTACATATTTTGTCTTTTGGAGGTTGGATTGAACTCATCAGAGCCGTTATCTCGGCGGTGGCTATATATTGGCTGCAGACGATTATTCTTCCCAAAGGTACCATCAACAAGATTGAACATATGTGTGTGGACTTCCGGGGGGGGGGCGTGCATGCTATAAGTTGGGAGGAATTTCGTCGGCCGAAAAAGAAGGGAGTGTTGGCTTGAGATCTTTGTCCCTCCTCATAGAAACGACATTTCTCAAACTCTTCTGGAGATTCATTAACGAGAAGTCTCGCTGGGCTAACTGAGTTAAAATAAGATATTTTTCGAAAGGGAACTTCTGGTCGACCACCAGCAATAACAATTACTCGGCCACGGTTAAATTGTTGTTGGCTACGCGGTGCAGGACTAAGGACAAGCTCACCAGGGTAATATGCTATGGGGCTCAAACCAGCATTTGGCATATGACCCATGAATCAATCACTCTAGCTTGATAGAGAGGGAGGGTTGGCATATCTATGAAGTGATAGGGTCTATTGAAATGGTGAGTAACCTTATTCAGGGAGGGAAGTGGAAGCTACAGGCCGTTTCATCGAGGCTGCCCATGCGGAAGATATCCACGAAGTGGAGATAGACAGTGGACGGAGGACTACTAGGTCTAGAAGGATATGGAGAAAGGCACATTCAATTTGCGGACAGCAGTGAACCAGACTAGGACGCTCCATGATGAGGTCGATTAGGTGGAGGTTGTATGGACGAAAGGGGCGACGGTCAAGAATTCCTTGTGCCTCTACAAAATGATCAGGAACAGATTCCTTACAAGAGACAGACTTGCCATGTTCGGGATACCCTGCGAGGATAATGAGTTTTGTTTATGTGACAAGACGAATCTTGGGATCACCCTTTTTTTTCTTGTGACTAAGTTTGGGACATATGGAGCATCCAGAGAACTAGGTTTGGGATCTCTGTTACGCAATGCAAAGACCTTTCCTCTGTTATAGATGAAATTAAAGCTCACAAAGGCAGCGGAGCGTGTGAATACCGCCGTCTACAGCTTAGCTAGGGGGCGGTAGTGTGGCATGTTTGGAGGGAACGTAATCAGCCTATCTTTGAGAGTTTTTCGCTCAGTAGTATAGTTGTACATAGAAATATACAAGCTGACGTAGATATACTAGACCCTAGATGACCTATTTTGGAATCGGGACTAGATCATAGTTGTAATCTTAGTGTTTATTTATAAAATTTACCTTCTTCGAATATATATATATATATATATATATATATATATATATATATAAACCATGCAAGAGGTTCTCCTAAGTAGTCACATGATTGAAATTCAACTTAAAAAAATAATAATAAGAGCAGCAGAGAAAAAAGTCACATGGGAAGCGAAATGTGATGTAGCAGATGTCAACAAGAAATATTTGGGAAATTTTGTGTGATTTGCTTGTGCAGGGATATAGGAATTACCTCCACCACCACGCATGGTCCTCAGCAGCAAGCTGGAAGTAAGTCAGCGCCACAGTAACGAAGGCAGTAACAATCAGGAGAATAATGAAAACAATAAAGAGAATGCTATAGATGGTGTAAATTCTGTGTCCCCACACACTGGCGAATATGTAATAAAGTTCAATGTAGATTGCACTGAAGGGAAGGAAACCAGCCATCGCCATTTGTGGAATAGTTCCTCGGTACCAAGGCAATTGTGGGATCTCTCTAGGATACTTGGTCGTACGACAGGGAGCTTGGAACTCTGCCTTACTGTTTTTACCAGCAATCCCACCCAAAACAAGTAAAGGAGAGGTTACAAGTGCCCAGATTAGAAGAATAACAACGATGGTACCAAATGGCAGTGCTGCGGTAGCACTGTATGCAATGGCAACAGTATTAAGGAAGCAGAACGTCAGGAACAGGGGGCCACCGAAGAGAAATCCCGTCAAGAGCAGATTTCTTACCTGCCAAGCAAAGCAATGGTTTTAATAACCTAGCAAACTTGTTCTTACATATGCAGTAGTTTTGTATGGAAGTGTACAAATGTTAATTCAAACAGTAGTAGTTTCGAAGTGCTGTAGAACAAACAAGCAAAATACCCGTCTCTGCAGTTAAATCCTCAAACATACCCAATTTGCTCCTTCAAGCTGACAATAGAAAGAAGTAGCGATGTACCCAGCAATGCCTGATGTAAGTGCATAAATTACAACAAGGGCAGTAAAAAGTGCTCCACGATTGTAAGGATAGAATACACCAACTAATGCCAGAATGAAAATGAAAATTGTACTGCAAAACAAACCAAGTAATGATTATCAGATGCGTCCAGAAAGACAAGAGTGTTATTTATGACACAAATCATAGTAAGGAATTGGTACTAAAAGATGTCTTCTATGAACAACATCAAGAATTCTTTATGGCCTAATACAGTTCTGGAACGACTGAATTATCAGCAGGTCCTGATATGTACTTACAGCGCAAACAGCTGAGTGCCAGAACCAAGGCAAGCAGAAAACAAGGACTTGTTCTTTGGATACCGAAAGACATCTCCATGAATATATTTCCACCCAGTCTCTTCTTGGTCGTCAGCTGCTTCCTCATCATGAGCATACCTAACATGTAAAACATGGTGAATAAGGTGCACAAGTTACCAATGTAGCAAAAGTCAGCATATACTCTCACACATAGATGACAATAACAAATTATTCTAGCAACAAAATGCAGTATGCACAACTAGCCAGAGTTCTGACATCAAAATTGATCACTGATTCAGCAAAGACGGAAAAAAAAAAAAATCCACGTTAAGAGTGTAAACCAAAAGGTACGTAAGAGTTACAAGCTCCATAGTTCTAACCTTTAATTGCAATAACATTGGCCTTTTATGTGCTAGTATATGACATTAATTGTGATTATAGGGTATAGACCAAGTACCAACAACTTCTCCTTCGCCACTGGTAGTGTATACCATGTTTCTCTAGTTCACAACTACATCATGTCTATAGTCTATACTATATCACATACTAATTATGTCCTTATATTGGTAATACAGAAGTAAAAGGCACTATGCCAAACCCTACAAATCAAATTAAAAGTATACTGTTGGGTCCAACCTAGATACTGAGATACTCATAGCTTGTTCTTCAAAGTTTGAACCATTTGAACAGGAAACATTAAACATAGATCTACCAAGAACACTATCTTGTAGAACTTGAGCTTGAATTTTCATAATCTAATGAACCAGACACACAGCAGTGATCAGGGGAGAAGACGCAAGTTATATAAGGTGAGAAATCCAGTATGAGCTGATTGATTATATCTAACATAATCAAACATTGTCGGTTAAATAAACCTTAAAAAGAAAGATTAGGTCGCCATATGTATATTTAGTTGGTATTTGGTGATGAACTGAGTCATTTAGTATTAAAGTTGGTGTGTCAGCCACGGATATCTAGCAATGGCATTCCTTCCACCCTTTCCTTCACCAAACATCCAGCTGGACGTCATGTACCAACTTTAATACCAAATTGCTGTGTGCAACACGCCAAATGCCAACTAAATATACATGTACTGATCGGAGGAAGATTGGTAGTGTATACCATGTATCTCTAGTTCACAGCCACATCATGTCTATACTATATCACATACTAAGTCCGTCCTTATCTATTCTTACTGATACAAATCACTCCTCTTATGTATGTGCAGCTCTATGACCAAAAGTTAGGGATGCAACTCTTTGACCTCCACGTACAATCAATAAACTTGGATACAAACTGTAGTATGTAGGGTGAACAACCAGCTCAATAAGCGGATCACAACTATAGCATGCAAGTCCAGTAACGTAAAAACTGAACGATTACTTATTCACTGAAATGAGACTCTTACAGAATTTACCAATCTACAATTCTTACGGATACAAATCACTCTTATGTATGTGCATCTTAATGACCAAAAGTTAGGGATGCAACTCTTTGACCTCCCCGTACGATCAACAAACTTGGATACAAACTGTAGGTGAGCAACCAGCTCAGTAAGCAGACCACAACTATAGCATGTAAGTCTAATAAACGTAAAACTAATGATAACTTATTCATTGAAATGAGAGTCTTACAAAATTTACCAATCTACAATTCTTATGGATACAAATCACTCTTATGTATTTGCAATTCTATGACCAGACGTTAGGGATGTAACTCTTTGACCTCTGCGCACGATCAACAATCTTGCATACAAACTATAGTATAATCCACTCCATGGTGAGGCAGCCAGACAAAAGATAAGGAAGGATGTCCGAGCTTTCTTATTCTAAACTTGATCTTTGTTTGTTTCATTTTCCAAATTCTCCAAACTAATGGATGCTTAGCAAGAAAATGGACGTTCTCTTTCCAAGATCTTACACCGATCCAGATTACCGGCTTGCTGGACCCGTTTCAGGACACGTAATAGGGTAAACAACCAGCTCAGTATGGAAGACCACAATTATAGCAAGTAAATCGATCTTATTAAATGTTTCACAGTCTTCAAAACAGATGTCCAAAATATAAGTTGTTTGGAAACTATAGAACAAACACAAATAAGGTGGCTCATCTTGTAGTAAATGTGAATTCAATCAAGCATGTATATATAATAAAATTTTCTACTCAAAATTCGAAGTACTTTTCTAAAGGTTTTAAAACGCAATCCCGCTACAAAACGAATACCCATGAGGGACCAAATACTTTGAAATGAAAATTTCCATAACGGACAGAACACCAGAAAAGAGAGAACCAATAAAGACCGACACATAAGGAGTCAAATAACCATGAAGGACCAAATACCCGCTATCAAATGCTGCAGAGACCCAAATACCCATTGAGGAACCACACACTCCAAAGAGCCGAATACCAACTAAGGAACCTGTAGTAGATTGGCTATAGTTTCAATAGATCTAAAACAAATGTGTGCATTTACAACTTATCAAAACTTATTATGGTTAATATGTCGAAGATCGTATTCATGTCTAGAAATGTCATCAAATTTACAAATATGACGCATAACCAACTAACTTTAAAGCATACATGATGATGAACCAGGGCCGGCCCAGGACACGGGCGAGGTGGGCGACCGTCCTAGGCCCCCAATTTTGAAAGGCCCCATACTTTTAAAAAAGACTAGATATATCAAAAAAAAAAAAAAAAAAAAAAAAAAAAAGACCAATCTGGAAACATCAAAAAAGGCAGCACAAAATTCCAATCTGGAAACAAAACTAAAATTTATAAAAACCTTATTTAAGATAAACTATGTCACAAGATCAAAGATTAAATGGGCCCAAATTCTAAATTTTTTCCTAGGCCCCATAAACCATAGGACCGGCCCGGACATGATCATGTCTTCTATGAATATAACACAGAATAAGTTTAAAGCATATATGCTCTAGCAAGAATCATATGTCGAAAATCAATTATGACAGCTTTTGTGCATATAGAAATATGTTCTAGTTTATCCAAAAATTGTAGCCATACGTGAGAACATTACTATCACACTTACAATAAACAAACCCCATGACTATTGATCCACGAGTCAAGGGAACCTCATTTTAATGGTTTTGAGACAATAAAACAAACAATAATATTGAATACTTGGTATGCATGTTAGAAATTAATCCAACCACAGCAAATTGATCGCATTTTAAAACACGGCAATCATGATGAATGGTGTGGATCACCATTTTGCACAGCCCACCATCATGTCTTGCAATTGTTGTTGCTATATGTGTGTTATACGGTTCAGCTTACAAATACAATTTATGTATATATTAAAACACTATACTCTAGTCAAGAACTCAAGATAGCTGAATTAGGATGTTTTCCTATTTTAAGCTGCAGAAGAAAGAAAACCAATGTTGCATACATAATTTCTAATGATGCATAAATGACTAGTAATCTATTTTCTTCTTGTCTTGCTAATTCTTAACTAAAAATAACATAGATTGCTGTCAAAGTTAGCAAACAAATTAGTATCAACTTTATCATAATGGGGGAGAGACTGTTGCTTGAACCTGTCTGGACAATAAGATTCTTGTTTTCACATCATTCAAAAGTTAGAATCAGCTAAGTTTACATCATCTTTTCAACTCGATTAATATGAAAAACTTCATACGTCAAATGGGAAACATTAGCTGCTAAAAATAAAAATTGAACTATGACAACCAACTCTACAGCAGGTACATCAGCATGAGTTGAGTTTCTAGAAATTCGAATTCAATCTACTTTTAATCATAGAAGCATTTTGAGCTTTCCATAGTCTCTTCTATAATTACAAAAATTACGCCACAAAAAAGAAAAAGGTAAAGTCAACAAATGTGATGTTATTACTCACTTGACAAAGTCATTCTTAAGCACCCTCATTAGAATCGTGGAAAGGAATCCAGTCAAGAGAACAACTGTAACACATGAATTTATTATGGAGAACCAGTGTATCTCCAAGTGGTGCGGCATTGATGAAGACTGTGAGTACTTCTCCATCCTCTCCTCAAATGCTGCACTTGTCGCCTTCCACTTAACTGAGTACAGAAACTCCACCTCAACCTCCCTATCCTCAGTGACATCCACCAACATATTGGGATCGGTATGGACATTTATCTCAATAACACGATCATTGTTATAGAGGACTTCAAAGTGGATGTGCCTGTAAAGATAGTACTTGTATTCACTTGGATCTATCTTGCCTTCCTTGTCAACCTTCCCAATGAATCCCCAGATGGGAAGGTCATCATAGTACATCTGGAAGTAGTAGTCTTTCATGACTGCACTTCTGAACTGTGCCACCTCTTCTTTTGCCAGCTTCTTCTTGCACACCAATTTCGACTCCTGATCCACTCGGAAATCCAGCTTGTATGGAGCATCAACAAGACGATCTCCATTCAGGACTTCACCAAGGGCTTCTGATTTCTCATGGATATGCTCTGTTCCGTATTTTATACAAAGAACAAACGTGAAAAAAATGCACAAGGGCAGGGAACATTGGTTAGCTAACGGAGCCCATAAATATGAACTAAAAGCGAACCTGGAGAACAGAATGGGAGATCAAAGTACCGGTACGTTTCACTGTAAAAAGAAAAGAACTGTAAGAAATCTAAGAATTAAAGATCAAAGTAAAAAACAAAAAGTTAGAAGCTCTGTCATTAGTTCTTTAATTCTTCCAATAAACTCCCATTATTTCAACACATTAGTGATGACAGAGGTCTCTAACATAAATTAATAGTATCAGTACATATGCAAAATCACAAACAAGTTCCGTATCTCTAATCCTCATATTAAACCAACCAATTTAGGAGAAAATAACATATTTTCAGAAATCAAAACCATAACAAAGAATGACTAATATGAACAAAATCCTACAAAAAAACTACGCAATCAAAATCACTAATCTCTGATATTAAAAGGAAAAGTAATCTGTTTATAACTTCTGATTTCCCAGATAGTAAAAAAAAGTCCTCTAAACCTTGAAGTCACTCAATCATTAGTAAAAAAAATTGATCTACAGTTTTCATATCACTAAACCTTAACAAATAACAAGCAAATTCATCGCGTACAAACTAAATTCTAGAGAAAGTACTCTCTTACCAAAATCAAAACCATCACAGCCATCAACATCAGAACATCTATTTACAACCAATACGAAGTAAATCCTAAAAAAAAAAAAAAATACAAGATCCAAATGCCTAATCTCTGGCCAGAAAATAACCAATACTCATAAAATAACTTCAATTCGTCAGCAAGCTAAAATCAACAGCTGTAGAGTCCTTTAAACCCAAGAAATCACCAAAAGAAGTACCTTCAAACCACAAGTTCCATATCTCTAATCTTGAACACCACAACCATCCAATTACAACTAATCAGAACTAAATTTCTCAAAGATAATAACTACAAGATCCAAATATTGCAAACTTGTTTCCTGAGTAAGAATCAAAATCAGTACAAATCAACAGCTCAAGAGTCCCCAAAACCCTATAAATCACTCAATTGTAGGAGATCATCAAAAATTCAAACAACAAGTTCCATACCTCTAATCCGCAACAAAAGTGAACCAACTTCATACTTATAAGTTATAACAAGTTAACAACTAATATGAAGTAAATGTCAAAAGAAAATATCTACAAGATCTGAAACAAAGCTAACTCATATTTTCGCCAGCAGAATCAAAATCGACACAAGTCAACAGCTCAATAGTGTCCTTTAAATCTAAACCCTAGGAACCACTCAATTACTTTTGAATCCACAAGTTCCATACTCCTAATAACAAAAGAGAACCAAATTCATAATTATAACTGGAACTAATATCTGAAAGAATAACTACAATGCCCAAATCTAAGCTAACGAGTTTCCCACTGGTAGAATCAAAATTTGTTAAGGATCAACAGCTGAAGGTCCTCCAAGACCGTAGGTATCACTCAATTATAGGAGTGTATATTTCCAAAATGTTACATATCTCTAATCCGCAAAAAGAAACGAGCAAAGTTCATCACTATAACAACTAATGCGAACTAAATTTCTCAAAGAAAATAACTACGAGATCCAAATCTAAGCTGAACCATGCGATAGCGATAGAATAACAATCCGAACAAATCACCAGCTCAAGAGTCCTCAAAATTGTTCAGTTATAATAGACTGTAAATTTTCAATCCACAAGTTCCATATCTATAGTCCACAACAAAATATAACTAATTCATACAGAACCAACTAAATTGAAGAGAGAACATTCTAAATCTTCAACATCACGAACATCTAACAAGAACTCTTTGAACTGAACCCAAGTTTCTTCGGCATTATCCAAATTCGATACAAATCAACAGCTCAATAGACCCCTAAAACTCTACAAAACACTCAATTATAAAGAGAGCACGTAAGTTTCCAATCAACAAGTTCCATATATCTAATCAAATCCCTAGAAATGACTCGAATCTTCAAGAATAACACAAATATTCATAATAAAACTCCGACTTCCCCAGAAGATTCAATATCAGCGCGAATCAACATCTCAAGAATCATATAAACCCTAGAAATCCCTCAATTGTGAGGGTTCCTCTAAATTTTTCGAAGAATACGACTACAAGATCCAAACTCTAGAAATTTTGTCGGACCGGAAGAAAACCACATCTGGATCGTATCAAGAGAGAGAGAGATGCTCACCTAGGGTTATGGAATGGTCCGACCTTGTTGGCGTAGAGGGGGACCGGATCGTCCGGCTTGTAGCGGTGGTCGGACGCGTCGGACACGACAATGGCCGTGTGGACACAGAGGAGGAGCGCTACGAGCGCCAGCGAAATCTCCTTCATCTCTCTCTGTAGTTTCTCTCTCTAGAAATTTTCACGAGAATAGAGAGAGAGAATGGTGGTGGTGGTGGTGGTGGTGAAAGAGGAGTGACTGGCCTTTCCTTTCCTTTAGGATGTCCTTTTCTTGTGAGGAAAGATTTGTTTAGATGCTACTGTTAGAACGACAAAGCTGGTCTCACTCTGGTCTAGTGTGGTTTGATTCCCACCCATGACCTTAGACCCAAAGTAGAGTTAGGGTTTTACTCTCTCACTCGGACTCGAACTCGGACTCTATTCTACACTCGTATAAGTTCCCGTTACATGCACTAGAATGGTCAGCAAGGACGGAATCAAAAATTCGAACTCGGTGGACTGGGATGGGCTAAAGTAGACTAGATATAACTTATATGAAAAAAATTGTGATTCTACCTCTTCAGGTCAAGACAAGACAGGACGAGACGGAGCATGTCGGATCTTGTTCGTGCTTGCACACTCAAAAATGTTTACTATATATCAATATATTTGCACAATAGAGGATTTTATGAGGATACATTATTTGTGTGAGATGTAGAGCTAGTGTCCTTATAACCAGGCTAACCAGCCAAGGTTTTGGTCATATATTCTACCTACATAAGTTTTGGGCTAAAGACAACTCTTGTGTGTGTCACTTTGTAACATACTCGGGTTTCGTTGTTACTGTTTGTGAGGGGATATGAGATGATATGACAAAGTATGTCCTATCTTCTTTGGTTATTAAGAAAGAGGATCATATACACTTCAAAATCTGCAAGTAAAGTTTTTATATCATAATTTTATCTATATATATCCAAGTTTTGACAGGAGTACGATAGAACACTACAATGTGAAAGAGATGTCTGGTCTTCACTGCGTTTTGTTTAATGAAGGATTTGTGAGATGCTAAAGCTAAATTGATCCTAAGAAGACTATTCCCCCTTACTCAAGCCATAAACAAACATGGATGCATAGTGTTCAAGTGTTCAAGGTTTAAGATCATGTTTGGTTCACTGTAATGTGTGATCGTAATCGTAATATAATCAAATGAAAAAAAAATTATTATTTTTCATTCAATGACATTACGATTACATTACAATGTACCAAACGAGGTCGTCTTGGACTCTATCCAAAGACGTAGCTAGCTGGTCATGAGAGGTCGCGGTTATGTCCCCTAAATTTTTTAAAAAATTTATAAAGGAAATGTTTTACCTAAGTGGGACATCAAACCATGAAGACTGGATGCCAACCACGAAATGATTAGACATGAACCAACTCAAGAAGAAGATGGTACAGATGGAGAGGGAGAGATCGATGAGCTTCTACAGGATATGGGTCGATGGCCGACGGAGACAACAACTCGACAAGACAATGGTTATATAGGAGGAGAAGAAGACAATTAAAGATGACATGATTTCATTGCTAGAGAATTATCCTTACTAAAGAGACATACTCATTAAGGGAACAATTACGGTAAGTTAATCAATATATTTTCTCCATAGTCAGTTTCCATTATTTTAGTGTCATATGTTTATATGTTTATGGAAAATGATATGTTGTTCGCAGTTTGTGACCGCGGACGTGAACCATTGCTCCCTCTTCTGCTATCATCGGACCTCACCCCCTTAAAACCCGGGACGGAGGGCCAGTGAAAGGCTGCCACGTGACCTTCGGTCACGTCCACGGTCACAAAACGCAGACAACGTAACAGCGTCCTCTATATCCTCTTTTTCGCTTTCTTATTTCAATTTATCTCCCTTCCTAATAAATACTTCCATATTATAAGTTATTAGTTACTAGTTACATTATTTTAAATATATTAAGTACAACAAATACAAATGCTTGAGGTCCTGAGGAAGATCACTACACAAAATCCAAACTATTGTAAAGATAGAAGAATCTATACTAGCTGTTGGGGGTGAAGAGACCTCCCACATCATTGGCAGGGAGGGAGGGAGTCAGGGGACAGAGAACAGGAGAGAAGAATAACAAATAACCGCCTAATATTCACCTGGATTTTATTTTTCTGCTAGTACATAGCTGGTCTTGGGTTGGGTGGTTCTCTTTGTAAGAGAAGACTTTGTGCCAAGAACAAGGAAATGTAAACAACATATTGTAGGATTCATGCACGCCAGTCTCTTCTTCCTCCTTTGCTCAACAGTCTTAGGGTTTGCTTCGATTGAGGATTAAGAGAGTTAAGTCAGAAAAAGGTGAGGAAAAAAAATACTGTTTGATTTGAGAATAGGAGTTTAGGAAGGAGAGTCGTAGAAGTTTAAGTGAGAATTTGTTTAGCCTTTTTTGTCCACCTTTTTTAAAAGTCATAAATATTCCTTATTTATCATATAAAACGTTATGACTTTTTCTTTATTTTTTATTTTTGTTTTCAACATGCTGCTCCGTAGCTTCCTAACTTTGTCCAGGTGTATCTTGTATTTTTATTTCTCATCGTTGATAAGAAAAACGGTCCTTGATGCATCTATATGGTATCAGATTTGTGAAGATATTTTTTATGAAAATGTTTTGACAAGTTTTAATTAAAAATCCAATCAAATCTAATTTTGTGCCATATATAATAAAGGTATTTTGGTAACTATTTATTTTTATAAGAGTTATTAAACACACACCCCACTTAACTCTTCGTTTAATCCAAGCAAGATTATATGTATGAGTTCATTTTTGTTCACCCACAAAAACTAGGGTATCCGTTCACCATCCAATAAAGAATTAAAATGTGTCAAATTCATTCAACATAAGCCACTTTGGAAGTGGTTTTGTAAACATTCAAAGTTGTTTTGACTAAAAAATTTGACACGTGTCAAATTTTTATTGGAGGGTGAACAAACATCTTAGTTCTAGTGAGTGAACAAAAATGGACTCTTACAATAGATAGAGATAGGCCTGTCAATGGTAGACCGAAAATCCGCATCCGATCCGTATTCGAACCGAAAATATCCGAAATTTTGGATACGGATTCGGATATTTATCGGATATCGGATGCGGATACGATAAGTGTCATATCCGGACCAATAATATCCGAACCAATAATATTTCAATTATTTAATAAATTTAAAATATATTGGGCCATCAAGAATTCAGGATTCAGCCGAAAATCTGTTGTTTCGGCTGTTTCTTGACAAAATCTGTCGTTTCAATGTGGAAATCTGTTGTTTCTTGACAAAATCTGTGGTTTCTTGACAAAATATGTCGTTTCAATGTGGAAATCTGTTGTTTCTTGATAAAATCTGTTGGTTCTGATTTTTTTCTTCTCATTTTTAATATTTTTTTAGTAATCTTATTGGTTCGGATATTATCCGATATCCGTTAAAATTATCGGTAACGGATATGGTAGCCAAAACTTATATCCGAACGGATATTGGATAGTTATCGAATATATCCGATAGTTAATGGTTCGGATATGGTAATGCCAATATCCGACCAATAAGCTACCATTGACAAACCTAGATAGAGATACAGAAAACATTCATACTCAAAGCAATCCCACCGAAGGAATGTAGAGCAGTAGAAACACAGCTTTGGTTAAACTCAAGTTCTGCCTTTTGCATCAGATCATAAGGTATTTACTATTTATTGGCTTGAAACAACCCTTTATATAGTCTGACCAATTAATAGCATAAATAAACCAGAAGAAACTTGGAAAATTCAAAAGTTTCCATGCATTCAAACCGTAGTTTGGAGTATCGGCCGACGATCTGATATGGCCGATACCAATACGATTTGGCATATCCGGATCCGATATCGACCGATATCGATACTGACCGATAGCGACATTAAGGAGTCCCTTTTCAGTCAATTTGGCAAAGAAAATTGAACGAAAAAGACTAATTAGCAAGGGTGTAAAAGCATAATAAGATTATAAAATCATGTAAAAAAAATTTATCTATCACAGGTAAACCAATCGGCAAAGGTGACTATTATTTCATTCAATTTCAAAACTACCAGACACAACACAAAATATACTTAAAATTATACCTAAATGTATAAAATATTTTTTTCCTAAAAATTTAATAATTTATTAATAATTATTCGTTTTCTGATACAAAAAAATTCGATACTTCGATCCTAAACAAGATCGCCAATATCGATACTCATAGGAACGATCTGATACCGATTCCGAAACGGAAAATGCAAACCTTGGTTCAAACTCACCATTTTGAGTTCACACTATATTGATTTTGGGGTGAGGAACGTGTGCATCAGTATATCTTGTAGTGTGCATCATCTGATGTAGGCATATGAGGGATGTGTATCTCACTAGAAGCTAATGCCACCACTTAAAAATAGATTTATGGACTTATAATTTGGCTAAGGGTGCGTTTGATTGCAAGGTAGAAAATACGTGGAAAATAAATTAATTCCATGAAATTATTTTTTTAGGAAAATTTTTTTATGGAATTTTAAAAAATTTCCATGAAAAACTTAATTTGGGTGTTTGATTGCCATTATTTTCCACGAAAATAGTTATTTTTCATAGAAAATGATATTTTCCTATGGGTTGGACAAGTTTCATTTTTCCACCATTTTAGATAAAAATATGAAAAATGATAGTTTTTTGGAAAATAATTCCATGAAAAATATAAGCTATCAAACACTACACTTGGTGGAAAATTTGTGATGGAAATATTTTCCATGGAAAAAATGCCCAATCAAACACAGCCTAATTGTTTTGGCAAAAAAAATTTGGGCTAATTGTTCTGTAAAAATCCTAATGTAAGAAGAAAGTAATACCTTGTGGTAGTAGGTAATAGGAGCGGATCCAGAAACATATACTAGGATGGGCTGGAGTGGACTAAGTGTGGACTAACTCCTACAAAAATTAAAAAAATAAGAAAGATATATGAAAAAAAAAATGGAATGGGCTGAAGTCCACCCCATGCTATACCTGGATCCGCCCCTGGTTGCACCACCAAAGTTATCCTGCGGACATGTAATGAACATCAATAGAGTGAATAGTGAAAATTTACTTAATATTGGAAAAAATAACACAAATGAAACTTTCAAGGAATTAGAGCAAATCTGAAAGAAGAGCAAAACACAATCAAAATGTATTTTAGAGAATCATTTTTTTACGTTGGGTCGCTATCTGGAGTTGAGCTATGATTTCCACCTAAGCTACATTGTGTCCAATACTTGCATTACTTCACAAATTACAAACTCAGATAAAGTACAAAAAAATCCTTGCAAAATTTACACCTTTTGCCAAAAAAAAAACGTAGTTTAAAAATCTATATAATTTTTAATTTTGTGTAATTTGTACCCAAATTAAAAGACGACGTCAATGGACCGCCAATTTACCGTCATCATGACTTAGTTGGATTATTTACACATAAAGGAAAATAAACTAATAATATATAAATATGAAACATTGTGGGAACAAAGTGAGATATGAGAGAAAAAACGGAACGAATGGTAAACGAATGGTAAACTAAGGTGTATTTTAAACCTATATACAGAACAATTTCTAATGATCACGTGTAGGAGTATTTTGGGTATTTCAAACGTTTTTTAAATCAAAATTTGATTAAAAGGTTTATTAAATTGTAACGACTAGTGGACGAAGGAGGTTATTTGATCAAAACACCCAAAATGTGAGGGTTTAATTGATCAAAAAAAATCTATTGAGTCTTTAATTCTTTGTGAAAGTGTAAATTTTGCGAGATTTTTTTTTTTTCGCACTTTACCCTTACAAACTCGCTTTTCTATAGCATGTAAGCTTATATTTAACAACCACTCATCCCACAAATTATTCCACAAATTATTTAGTCTTCCATGCAGGCAGGCAGGCAGATGCTAAGTAACATGAGATCTCTACAATCTTTTTCAACATATCTTTGGATATGCCTTGACATCAACAATAAGAAGGAGTGTCAATATATTCTTTTTCAAACCCCTTTCCTATATGGTATCCAAGAGAGTTGGAGATGGATTTTAGTGTCCTACATAGGGACACAATTGGATACAGATTCCACCCAGAATCAGATATTGCTGTATACACACACAATGTATCTACGATACAGAACTGTAAAAGCTTTATCCATATATTTATTATTATTATCTCCAAAAGCTTTGCTACACACATGTTTCTGCGTAAACAGAGTTGTGAAAGTTTTATTTCTATAATTTTAGGATAAATTATTCTAATGGCACCCGGTTCACAACTTTAACTTACTGCTCGATAAATTACACTTTTAAAGCACTTTTTGTCAAGCTTGAAGTACATCGAGACCACTAAAAACATATCTTGTAGTAAATAAGTGCAATTTAAATACTTGTATTGTCAAATATTCTTTTGGAGTGGTCCAAATTGACGAAATATGTTTAAAAAAAAAGAAATTATAAATTTGGGATGTCAAAATCGAACAGTGAAAAATTAAGGTGCCAAAAACGTCCAAACGCTAAAACTGAGGTGATATTAGAATAATTTAGCCATAATTTTATACAATCTATTACATTGTATCCAAAAGCTTCCGCTAATAAGCAGTAGGTCAACAATGTCTATCAATATTAAACACTTCCAACCACATAAAGGGAAGGGATTATATGGGTGAAATATATGCACAAGTAAGCATTAAATGGAACATACATTCATGCATCATTTGGTTCGCGGAATCATGGAATTGGAAAATGAAAGTGATTACTTTCCTATGTTTGGGTGCCAAAGGAATTGAAGAGGAAAGGGAAGTGATTCCCAATGGAAGAAAAATTAGGAAAAAAAAAGTGATTTCATCCATCCAATCATGGAATCACTTTCCCACCTTAAAGTATTCACTTTTCTTTCCAAGTTCCTTGACATTTTCAAACATTGGAAAGAAAAATCAATAAAAATTTGTAATGAAATGCCCGGGAATTGATTTCCTTTACATACCTTTCTACGAACCAAACGAGGCCTCAATGCCAAAAATACAACAACATAGCCTTTACCAGAAATTTGTGGGCAGGTATTTTTCACTTTCTTCCTTACACTATTATGGCCATTTCCTCTCTAACATGAGCAACACAATATCCTCTTCTTCTACAACATGAATCCAACATCAACAAGCCGCACTCTACTCCTAATGGCTACTTTAACTAATAACATAGCACCCATAACCTGTGCATCTACTGGTCATTGTTAAACATGTCGAAAACCACCAAAGACCGTTTTCTCAAATCCTATCCTCAATTGGAAACAGCTCCAACTTTTCAGGAATACACCCAAATTTGTATTTTACCAGTGTATTGCCACTCATCCGTGTGCACAGATACTCCGAAGCTGGTTATGTATTGTAGTATCCATGTCGGATACGTATCAGATACAAGACCAACACTACAAAACACACTAGGACATGCTGAAATTAGTATCGTGTCCGAGACGCCATGTTAATATGCTTTTGTATCCTATTTGTACCAAATTCAACAAATTATTGGCATTTTCTTTTGAGCTGTACCCATTTTTTGTCATCTCCCTTCACTATCCAATAATTTGATCGATCACACATGGTTGGTCTAATAACTTCTCACAGAACTTTTCCTTTCAACTTCAAGAGCTTTTTGCATTAATCACATTTTAGACTTTCTCACTCCACATTTCTTCAAATGTCCATACACTGCCTATTTACGACGGAAAGAAGTAGGAAAAATAAAAATATAGTTGTGGTGTTGTTTGAACCAAGGACCTAATGTTATTATGACATGATAGCTAACTAATGTATCCAAAAGAATCCATTTTTGTTCACCCACCCACCAAACTAAGGTGGATGTTCACCTCTCCATTACATAGTGGTCAAAACTAAATTGAATGTTGACCAACCACTCTTAAAGTTGTACACGTGACAACCCTTGAATGGAAGGATAAACATCTATCCTAGCTTTGGTGGGTAAACAAAATGGACTCTATCCAAAATGTTGAGTAGTAGAATGTGAGGCAAAGGAGTCAAATAAAGACAAAATATTGCGACTATTTACAACATTTTCCCTCATTATGTCTGAACCAATTGTATGAAATACTCACATGAACAGCTTGAGGATGACAAAGAAGAGGGCTGAATATTCAATCAGAAGAATAAAAATTATGTGGGAATATACACAAGTGGTTAAATAATGGTTAAATAAACCTTGGAATATATTTCAAGATGATCACCCTCCTGAGATCAGTTGGGAGGTCTATGGTATGCCAATAATATGGACGGCAAGTGACAGTGCATGATCATCTAGTACAATTTTGATAAATGAACGCTAACAAAAGGACGCTTAGCACAACATTTTGATTTTGGGCACCAAATATTCCTTTAATTGGGCCAAACAATAATCACATCATATACAACAAAGGACATGAAAACCTTTTCCAAGCCCAAACCACACAAACTGCATCCATTCCCCAGATTACATCCACGCTTACAACAAATAAATCATAAGTTATATATTACAACAAATTATGCACCGAGGGGAAGGCCAGCACCGCCCATTCTCACAATGACAAGAACAGATCCATCTTCTTTCAGGGAAAGCAACCCTCCAGTTGCGGACCAGCAGTACTAGGATTTTAACGATCCGCTGCTCCAATGTACAACCCAGTATGTGCCAGTCAAGCAGGCCATAAGAGCATTTTGCAAGGCAGGTTAACCCTGGACAGAACTCACGATGATATTGGTTCATATGGGTAGGAGAGCCATGGATGCTTTAAAGCTTCCGAGGCAGATGGCCGTTTCTTGGGGTTAATCTCGAGAAGATGAGCAACGAAATCAATGAAACCTTGATCACCCATGGGCAATCGATGTCGCAAAGATGTCTTCTTTGGGATCAAGTACTCAAGCCTATTGGTTTCCTGAAATAAGAAAAAGTTGATTTGACGCATCTTGATAAAGACAAAGAAATATATGTACAGTGGATAATAATAAGATTACTGATACGGCTAAATGAAGTTCGTGCAATTAGGCATGAACTGCAATGTATATCGAATTCGACTGGTTTTAAAGATTTTCCATTCAACCTCCAAAAGCTAACAAGACAAATGAATTACAATTACGAGCTGTTATAGATTTAGCTCATATAACATACATATAATTAAAACATATGGGACTAAAATTTTAGCGGTTAGCACATAAGAATTTAGAAAAATAATAACCATGATGATGAAGTAGGTTAATACATATAACTAATCCACATACTGGAAACTGTTCAGATATGTTCTCTCTTTGGCTTGATAGCAAGGGAGAGAAAGGGAAGGGAAAGGAAACATGATCATGTAGAGAGGGGATCCCATATCAACATGATGCATTTCTACTTCTACTCACTTTCTTTGCAACCAAACACGGGAATAACCTACTCAACTTGGTTCTCAACGCTTTATAGGCAATCTTATAGGCCTGGCGTAGCTACAGTAACAAGCCTTATCGTGACCAGCAATGGCCAATCTAAGTAACAAAAGAGTGTGGCTCTCCTCATAACAAAGAAAAGTTCCCATCAACAAGATTGTCTGAACACAAGCATCGAGGGTACTAATGCAACTGGGTGATATAGGTTAAATGGTTTAATAGCAAACTGTATTGTACTCCTATAGGTGAATGATTTAGATACCTTGAGACAAGATTCTTTGGCTTACTACATTCCCAATGTGAGAAATGCTCTCGGTAAGATTGGTAATCTGAAGTATTAATTAGTTTCCTTCAAGCTTAGAATGTTTGTTTCTTTTGTTATATCAACACTGATAAGGCCTTGTATGTGCATGGACTATCTGTAGATTCAAATAAATAAGCACTGTCATAACGGCAATCAACTATAGACATTGGCTCCCAAGCCCTAATAATGAGAAGTACTTCCATCAACAAGATTTTCGTAGAAATTGAGTCAAGCACACGAGTGCAAATGGAGGATATAGGTTCGAGGGCTTAATAGTGAGAAGTTTTGCAGTCAACAAGTGAATGGTTCAAAGATTGTGTGACAAGATTCCATGGCTTAATGTAATCCCAATTTGACTATGATCTCTTCTTAATAATTGCAACCAGAATATAAGTTGAATTTGCTTCAAGATGAACATCATCGTTTCTTTATTAAGGCACTTAAGGAGAATCTAAATTTATACTGCTGCTTCTGAGCAACTTGAAACAGATCACATAAGAGAGAAAGAAACTCGAACCTGATTCCTTTCATACAGCATGTGGTTCTTCGTAAAATATTTGCATGTATCCTTCCCCTTTGCAAGCATGACTTGGTCGATGGGGCTTATGATCCCTATCACTCTTGCAAGTAAAGTTGCTGGAGAATCATTTTGGAAGAGAACCTGTGAAAGGTGACCAGTTAATTACCTCCATTCTGCAGGCATGGATGACATACAATATTGTTATATGAAGAATGTAAAGTTTTATTATACAAAAAGCAAGAATGTATTCAGTGATATCCATCTCTTGCTCGAAGTCGTAGCCCCCATTCTAGCATGCAAGTCTCTGAACATATCAACATTTTGAGTAACTTAAACAAAGTTGACTTCTCTCCAAAATGATCCTAATAGGAGTATTTGAGGAACTATTCAGTAAGCTTAATGCTTTATGCCTCTTCTTGGAAAATTAACTAAGATATCATATAATACTCTCAGCTGCAAAAAATAGTATGCAAGTGGGTTTCCACATCTCCGCATGTATAAGGAAACTTTCACAAGCCAGGCTTACTGCTGAAGCAGCTAAATAGCTTCACATGGCATATAGAAATATAGAAGAAGCCATAAAGCTGTCCATGTATTCACTGGAGCTAAAAGAAGCTTCAAAAATCAATCATTGTGGGTGGGAGTTAGTCAATTTTTTGACTTCTTAAACAAACCCGTCTTTCTGACATCCTGTAAAGGTTTTGAGACCATAACAAAGGATTGAACAAGTTGTGTTCCCCTTTCACACAATGACTTGAATTTATCAAGATTCAAAGTTAATGGATAAATCAAAAGCTGGCAGACCCCTAAATAATTGTTTAAATGTTTGAAGTAGAAAGTGACATGCAAGCAATGTTTAATATCCTGGTATCAAAGCAATGGTACAGAAGAACTTACATTTCCGGTGCAAAGTTCAGCCAATATGCATCCAAGTGACCATATATCTATCTTTTTATCATAAGGGAGGCCCAAAATAACCTCAGGGGCACGATATGATCGGGACTGAACATAAGAACATAGATGATCTGTTTGGAAGCAACTACTGCCAAGATCAATAACCTTCACTTCACACCTACTGTAACTTTTTACCAAAATATTCTCAGGCTTCAGATCACAATGAATTAGGCCAAGACCATGCAAATATTGAAGCGCCTCCAGACACTGAATTGTAATGGACTGTAGAGAGAAGAATTACCAATGTGTGATCACCTATCCATAGTATAATCAAATTTAAAAAAATCAATGATTAAGAACAGTATCGTGGCTTACAACCTGCAATCTTGGCATTGTGAAGTACACCTCTCCTCCAGATTCTCTATTGAACTTGTGAAATTCATATAAGTTTGCCTTAAGAAGCTCACATACTATCAACAAGTGCTCCTGCACGTGGAGGAAACCGGCTAAACAACAAAAGCCAGCAATAACAGGAAGAAAATAAGAAAAACATAGTATCTTTTCCAACAAAGAATGACTAAACATTCTCCATTGTACCTGCAAAAAAATAGTTCTCCACAGTACCAAAGGTTGTACTAATACAAAGGGCTTCACAAGAAATTTAACTCAATGAAGAATACCAGAAGAAGATATCTTAAAGAAGATGGAAACATAAACATAAGCCAGAGAAACTAGCATCAAAACACAAAACCCATGACATCTAGTATGTGCCTTAAGACTCTTAGGTAAATAATCACATGACCACATTACTAAAACATAATTAAATTCAGCAAACACGAGAAATCTTCAGAATGTTATATTATGAAAGCAAATGAAGTAGTTAGTAAAAGAGCTTTTAAAGATAAATTTGTGCAAAACAAGATAGCAAAACTATCAAAATACCATAGCAAAAGTAAACAGGATCAACGGAAAAAACATGCAATTGAATTGAGACTCTGGAACACTCAAAATTGACTTGTCAACATGCATATGCACGCATGATTTACCATCAACATATATTTCCACCAAATTTCCAGATAGTAGGTTATCGTAATTACAATTCCATACAACACACACTTCCCAACTAACTTAACTGAAGCTAGCCAAGCAGGCAGTATAACAGATTCTTAGGTTTCTCTTGACCTGTTGAATTATAATCTACTTTCTTAGAAATGAGCCAAACTATCAGTCTAAGGGAATTACTTGTAAAGTCAGATGTTAGAAACACAGATTAAAGAACTTGTGATTATGCCAATATATACATGTAGCAACTTGGAGAGCTTGAGGGGAAGCTTGTTAAACATTATCAAATTCTCGAACATTGCTAGCAATAATAATAAACATATCTAATGATTACCAATTTTTATACATCAAGGATCAGCATTAAGGATATTTACGATGGAGTTACAACGACCGTGTGAACCATCAAAGGAGATAATAAACAATTTTCTATTACCATTGGCTTACATCAATGATCTATGTTAAGTCCTTACCTTTTTGTGCTAGTTATGGATGAAATTACTAGACATACCCAGGAGGAGGTTCCATGGTGTATGATGTTCGTTGACAATATTGTGTTGGTCGATGAAAGTTGAGAGGGTAAATGCTAAATAAAAGTGCCAAGAGAAACTTTAGAGTGTACGAGTTTTAAAATTAGGACGAAAACATAATATATGTTCAACCAAAAGTCAAAGAGAAATGAATTGCAAGTACAAGAGATACCTAGTTGTGATAGTTTTGGATAGTTAGGATCAATCATCCACTATGATGGATGAAATTGAAAAGGTTGTCATGCATAGAATTAAAACAAGACGGATCAAATGGAGAAGTGCTTCGGGAGTACTTTGTGATGCAAAATATCTTTAAGTCGGAAGAAAATTTTATGACAGCTATAAGAGTAGTCATGCTTTATGGATTAGAGTGTTGGGAAATTAAGAAACATGCCCAGAAAAATTACTGTAGCCGTAATGAGAATGTTGAGATGGATGAGTGATTTGAGAAGTTAGAGGTGGCATCAACTGAGGATAAGAAGAGAGAAAATTATCTTAGATGGTTTGGGTATGTGCAACACGGATTTTGAGCACAGGATAATGTATGTACAGTAAAATTAATGTGTTGTGTCTATATCAAATGCATATAGAATACTGCACCCACTAAAGAATTATAAAATATATTTTGATACACCAAACATAATGTGTTGTGTTTATATCTTAATCAAGGACAAAGAATTCAAGGAAACCAATGAAAATTTAAAAAGTTAATCGAAGCAAATACGAAATATACTCACCCGATAATAGAAGTAGTCATACAAGCGCAAAATATGGTACTTGTCAGCAGGATCATGTTTGTTAACATATTTCAAAAGCTTGATTTCATCAAGGCTCTGATCAAAGAAGTCTTTATTGTTCTTTATAATTTTCACGCAAACATCCACACCAGTATGCAAATCATGCGCCTGAATAGCTTTGCTAAATGCCGCTGAACCTAGATACTCTGTAACATGATAGCGGCCAGCAATCACCGAATTTAGAACAACATGGAAATTCTTATCTTCCTCGAAGCCAGTTCTGACAAAAAGCAGATTGCGAGAAACAAAAAGATCAGACAATGAACAAGGACAGATCAGTAGCCTGTTAGCCACCTTTGTAGAAACATAAAGAACAAACAATATAAAACAGGCCACATAGCTCTCTTGGGAAACTCGAGAGTGGACTATGATTAGACAAAAAAATTAAGAATCACAATATCTATACTAATTTCTTCAGTCAACATGGATATCAAAGACGGTAATAAGAAGTCCAAGGTACCTGTTTTTTCTATGCACAATCTTAAGATTGAAGGTTTCAAATTCTTCCTCTTGGGCTTTTAACTGTCTCACTTGTTCCTGCAAGGCAGCAGCTTCTTCATCCTCTAAAGTAGCTCCAGGGTCTGCTTCAGTTAGGTCATTTGCATTATGAACTTGACCTTTCTTGAACTCTTCATTTCCGGCATAAGCATAATTTGAGGCTGACGACACTGTTGAACTTCTTGATCTTGTACCATCATAATTTTTTTCGTCTCTTGAACTCCTTACAGGAGAAGAATCACTGCTCCTTCGCCTCCAGTTAGCAAGCATATCCTCAGCACCCAAACCATTTTTGCAGTCACCGGTAACATCAACAGTAACAGCCTCCAACAAGGTAGTCTTACTTCGAGGGGGTGGAAAAGAAAAGCCAGCATTGATATAACTTGTTCCTTGTAAACAATTACTCCTATCAGGAGCCAATATGTATTTATCAGGAGTTTGTTTAGATTTCTTTCCCTTATCTCTCTTTGGCCTATTAAAATTGGTCATACTAGTTTCATGTTCAAAATGTTTGCTCCCACTTATGCCAACACCATGATCACGAAAGTATTCTATGTCTCCTTCACTACTTCCACCAATCAAACTTTCCCGTACTTCGCTGCCAATATCAGCAGCATCGCTGTTCATGCCCACGCCAATTGATCGTACAGATCCATGCAGGTCATCATCTACGATGAGATCATCAGCTTGAGTCTGATCACACTCATTCACGACTTCTCCATTTCCTAACATCACCAGTTCATTGCTCTGGGTGACAAAACCCTGCCACGCAGGCTCAGCGCGCATCAAGTTTAACTCATCAACATCCAACAATTGCCCATCATACTGAGCTATCAAGTCCTTTTCAACCACTTGAAGAATATTCTTTCCTGGGAATTCCCCTGACAAATATGAATCCTCTTCAGCAAAAGATCGATCATCATCTTCGTCTTTCCTAGGAACTTCGTATCGCTGTTCAGGAACACTCCCATGTGCAGTACCCTTTTCGTTATCACTTGGGTAGTCGATCTCGTGAGCCAGGAACCAGGATTCGTCTTCAATTGGTTGTCTCATGTACCCAACATCATCATCGTCATCATATTCATCAGAATCCCAATACTCATTTGGATAGTCAATCGAATCATCACCTAGAGTAGCAAAACCAGATACCAAGTCAGAACTATCCTCCGTGATTCCTTGACTTACAGAGAGCCAACCATTTCCACCTGTTCGTTTTCCACCTGTTATATGTTAAACCCAGTGAGCATAAAGCAAAATAACCAAATTATATACAAAATCAAAACATATAATGAATCCACATCGTAAGTTGGTTGAAATGACATTCTTATTGATGTCCAGCATAGTTATTAAAGGTGCACAATGACGCAAAGGGTGTTAAAGACCGAGGCGCGAGGCACACATTTATACAAAAAATAAACAAAATTTATAAATCATATATGACTATATGTAATAGGAATTGAAAGTAGAGGTGCCACAGTGGTGATCGGGAATAACTATAAATCATGTCGGCTCTTTCCCCTTTGATCTACCGAACATGAAACTACAAAGAGTTTAGGGCATTTTTTCGTTTTGATCTTAAGAGAATTTTCAATTTCCAAGAGAGAATAACTGTCAGATCCAACGGTATGTTACACAGACACGGATACAACACGGCAACACGGACACAACACCTATTTTGGTGTGTCCTGGACTCCTAGTGTAATTGGAGCATCGTGGAGTGTCCAATACGTGTTTGTGGAATATCCGACGAGAGAGGACCACATTTTTGGAGCGTCTGTGCTTCCTAGTCCAACAATACTAGTCACAGGAAAAATATTGGTTAGTAAAAGAACATATATAAGGGATGACCAAGCAACATATGCATGAGATACCCCACAACTGGGCATAAGATAGGTTCACTAAGGTGTGCGTCTCACAAAGAGTGTCTCGCCTCACATGTTCTGAGGCACAGAGGTTGGAGCCTCGTGCGCCTCGCGCCTCAGGGGCGCCTTTGATGACTATGATGTCCAGATTAAAAATATCCTGCAAAAACGTTAAAGAAGAAAGAAATATTCACGAATGTCGAATATGTCAAAACTCAAATGTTGAATTCCTCAAATTAATTCAGCATAGTCATAGTACTACAAAACTTCTCATAGATCCAAAAGAAAATTGATAATAAGGAAACACCGAAAACCAGCACAATAGGCAGCTAAAAGAGGATGGAAGGGCGGAAGGCTATGTCCATTCAATCCAAGAATCACCTAGTGCTGAGTTAAAGACAATTATATGTCCGGTTCTTTGGGGTACTATCAGCATTACATGAAAGGTCTGGTATGAATAATGATCCCCGTGACTCAGGAACAATTACAGAGCAAAAGCAGAGGCCATTGGTTTCTCGCTTCTCTAGATGTGCCAATTTATTTAATTATCCATATAGGTTTACGAGACAGACTTTTCTTTTCTTTTCTTTTCTTTTTTGCGTTGAGGCCAGGGCTCGAACCCAGAACCTTCCCAATAACCCACACCAGCACCAACACTTAGGCCACCCCCTGATGGCAAGACAGACATAATTAGAATTGAAATACACCTTCATTATCCAAAGATAGGCCACAAGGAAACTTACAGGGTTAAACTCGAACCTAGTTTAGAAAAGTAGAACAAGAAAACAAATATAAAAGAAAACCTACGCAAATCAGAGACAAACTTCAAATTGACTTTCAAGCAAAATATGGCCCACAAGATGTGATTTTCCCCTTACTATCACATTTTCGTATGCGATATATTACATCTTAATCAAATAAGAGTGGTAGCAGATAAATTAAGTACATAATGCATAATTAGTTAACATAGGTATGGCCAGAGCATGTATAACATATGCCGGTAAGGATACCAGGATACATGAGTGCAAAGGACGAGTAGTAGTATACATAAGCCATATTGATGTTCCTGCAGACTAACAATACCTCATCTCAAGAACCCTCTATAAAATCATGAGATGCAAGCAAAAGTATGCATAAGGGAATTTTGCAATTAACTATGCATGCAAATAGCAGACCATGTAACAACACCAGTAATATCGGAATAATAAGAAGTAATGAAGTTATATGGGCCAGCCATCATCAACTGACGACAGTCAGTTATTACTCAAGTTAACGTGCTTAGAAATCATCAGTATATGCTATACCATAGGGATAGCATGAAACCTAGAAAAAGAGAGTGCAACTAAATGCTCACTGTTAAGAATAATAGTGCTACTTGGTTGAATGGATGTGCATAAAACCATAACAAATGATAATCACATCACTTTTACAAAGAGTTGAGTTACCTCAGAACCAATAAACATCACAAAAATCTTCTAATTCCAAAATGACAGTTGGCAATATTGTCTCGCCAAACATCTTAATTCTCAAGCAAGGAATAAAAGATTTATTTATCAGCATTGTAGCCCAACAAAGATAACGACATGATCGTGCGAAATGAGTTGACAAGACAACCAAAGAAAAGTTTAAATTTCAAGCTTCACAAAAATCTAACAAAGAAATGCATCATCACAGTTTGGTGATAGAATCAGAAGTAGTCTAACAGTCTGAGGAAAATTCTTTCACAACCAGAGCATGCTCTAGGGAAAACAACAAACATCACTTGAGATATATGGCAAACAAACAGCCTAAATATTCAGTTTGCAGATCCAATTGCAAGGAATATGTACCATACAATCAGGGGGGAAGAAAAGACCTAAAAATTCAAGGTTCGCAGTATCGGCATATGAATCACTATTAGACCCTTCCTATGAGTATCGGGATCGGCAGTAACGACAGTTTCGTATATGAGTATCGGATTTTGTTTGTATCGAAAAGCAAAAAAAAAAAAAAAAATAAGAAAAAAAATACCTTTTACACATTTAGGCATAATTTTAAGTATTTTTTTACGTTGTTTCTTAGGATTTTTGAAATTGAATGAAATAATAGTCAGCTTGTTGATTGATTTACATTTCATACATTTAGACAATTTCATATATTATATATTGCTTCTCGTTAGTTTTAGATAGAATAATATTAATATGGATATATATTGTGAATTTGTACTATAGATATACTACTTCGACAAATGTTAATGGTTGCAATTTATCAATAAGAAATCATATTAATACACTATAATATTGTTAAAGAATCATTGTGTCGACATTACTTTTCTATTTTTTAATTTTTTTCGTTCAATTTTCTCTACCGAATTGGCTCGGAAAGAGACCCCCAACGTTGGTATCGATAGCAGTCGATATCGGATTGGAACATGCCAAACCATATCGGTATCAACCGTATCGCATCGATATCGGTCGATACTGCAAACTATGCCTAAAATCCAACTATATATAGGTACTAATAATCTTTGCAGTTCTAACCTATCTAAAAAGTAGTAAGTAGCAACCTCAATTTATTGTGTTGACATTATCTATAAAGTACTAATAGTAATGGTTGCAATTTATCAATAAGAAATCATATTAATACACTATAACATTATTAACGAATCATTGTGTTGACATTATTATTTTATTTTTTTCCGTTCAGTTTTCTCTACCGAATTGATTGGGAAAGAGACCCTCAACGTCGGTATCGATAGCCGTCGATATCTGATTGGGACATGCCGAACCGTATTGGTATCAACCGTATCGCATTGATATCAGTGATACTGCAAACTATACCTAAATCCAGCCATATATATATATATATATATATATATACACTAATATTCTTTGCAGTTCTAACCTATCTAAAAAGTAGTAAGTAGCAACCTCAAATTATTCACATGGCTCATCACAAGAATCTAGAAGAGACTCGGAAGGGTAAGTGCGACATAGCCGCTATGCATGAAATAGAGAACGGTTGACATGAAAGATACAAGAATGCTCATACATAGTTGTCCAAGTCCTTCGACCATGGCACAAAAATAAGAAATAGCAGTGATAAGGGCATCAAAACAAGGTTCATAGCATCGATATTGGAATCGGACCCTTCCTATGAGTATATACATTATCGGCGACATCGACAGTATCGACGGTTTTGGATTGAAATATTGGATTTCTTGTATCAAAAAGCAAATAAATGTTAATAAATGATTTAAAATTAAAAAAAATACATTTAGACATAATATTAAATATTTTCTATGTTATTTCTTAGTTGTTTTGAAATTGAGTGAACTAATAGCTACCCTTGTTGATTGGTTTACCTGAACTAAATAAGTTTTATTTATTTACATGCTTTTACTAGGGGTGCAACTTGGGCGAGTTGGGTCGAGCTTGAGGTCAACCCGAGCCCAATCCGATGAATCATAAGCCTAGTCCGAGCCCAAGTCCGACCCGACCTCGGGTTCAACATATGAAGCCCAAGACCAAGCCCGGAGGATCGGGTTGGACTCGGGTCCATCAGGTTTATCAGGCTCTGTAAAGTAGAATAATGGGATACTTATTATTGATAAGAGAGTTACATATATATAGGAGAGGCTAACCCCTCTCACTATTGTTCTACCCGATGTGGGACTAAAGCCCAATACTACTAATACTTAACACCCTCCCTAAAACTGGAGCATAGATGTCAATCATGTCCCTTTTTTTACACATAAATTGAACCCGATGACCCAAAAGAGACTTCGTGAAGATATCAGCTATCTGATCACTGGTCCTTATGTGGTAGAACTTCATCATCCACTTTTTATACTCATCACGGACAAAGTGAATGTCGATTTCAATGTGTTTTGTCATTTCATGAAATACAGGATGGGTAGCAATATGGATAGCAGACTGGTTATCACACCACATATCTGTTGCTTTAGATCATGTTTCTTCTTCCAGCTCTTGTAGAAGATGCTTCAGATATAACACCTTTGTTGTGCTATAAGCAATCGTTCGATATTCTGCTTCAGAACTTAATTGTGCTATCAGACTCTGCTTCTTGCTCTTCCATGACACCATATTTTCGCCAATAAATACAGGATAGCCAGATGTAGACCGTCTATCTGACAGACTTGCACCTCGGTCAACATCGGTAAATCACTTAACACGAGTATGTCCATGATTCTCTATCAGAATTCTTTTTTTCGAATTCTGGACTAGATAGTGCAGAATTTTGAGAAGTGCATGCTAGTGTGAAACTCGTGGAGAAGCCATAAATCTACTTGCGATACTTACGACGAAGGAAATATCCAGGCGAGTCATGACCGCCAATTAGTTGAGTTTTCTAACCACACGATGATACTGATCCGGATTGGTCATCAGGACCCCCTCATATGGGAGTAACTTTTTTTCTGGATCCATAGGCAAAGTTGCTCCTTTGGCTTGCATCAGTCCTGCATCATTTAGTATGTCCAACACATAATTCTTTTGAGACATTACAATGTCCCGCTTAACCTGAGTGACCTCAATGCCCAAGAAGTAGTTCAACGATCCCATATTCTTGGTCTAAAATTGTTCTCCCAGAAACTTCTTTAGTCCTGCAATATCCTCGCTGTCGTCTCCCGTGATTACAATGTCGTCAATATAGAAACCAAGTAGTATCCTTACAGCTGATGTCTGTCGGTAGAACACCGAATGATCCTTCTTTCATTGACACGTGCCAAACTGAGTCACAACATGTGTAAATCGACCAAACCACACACGAGATGAATGTTTGAGACCATAGAGGACCTTCCGCAGATGACACACTTTACCCTCCCTTGTAACGAACCCGAAAGATTGCACCACATACACTTCTTCAATATCCCCGTAAAAAAATGCACTCTTGATATCTAACTGAAGTAATGGCCAATCGTAGCGAACAGCTAAAGCCAAGAATACGCGCATTGATGTCAACCTGGCAACTGGAGCTAATGTCTCAAAATAATCCTCACCATAGGTCTAAGAATATCCTTTAGCCACCAGACGAGCCTTTAGGCGATCAAGAGGTCATCCAATTTCACCTTGATTGTGAATACCTATTTACAACATACTGCTTGCTTACCAGTAGCTAAATCTACTAAGTCCAAAGTATGATTTTTTTTTCGAAGCGCTTTCATCTCTTCTTTCATAGCAGCACGTCATCCTGGATGTTTGAGACCCTTATCGGCAGTATTGAAAATCTGAATCCCATCAATAGTGGCCACCAAGGACTGAGTATGGCTAGCGAACCCTTTGTAGTTGTCTACATACAAGGGATGATCACGACAGGCACAACGAGGTTGAGCTAGTGGAACAGGAGGAGGCGAATTAGTGGAGCTAGAGGAGGATGGCTCGGTGACCGTGGGCACTATCTGCGATGGTTGTTCAAGCGACGTCGGTACTGACTGAACCGATGATTGCGGACCGTTGGACCAGAATACTGGCTCGGTAAGGGAGCGCACCCTTACGGGAGGAGGTTGTATTTGAATAGGAAACAACAAGAAATCCTCTTCTGGGTAGACCGGGGGAACTTGACATGTAGTTTGTGAAAGTAGAAGAAATCCGGTTTCAACAAAGGTAACATTCCGAGATTAAAAAAAATACCTCCTGAAAAAAAGCAACGATATCCTTTCCGATCTTTAGGATACCCAAAAAAATACATTGGATTGCTTTAGGGTCTAATTTAGAAAGGATCGATCGGGTATCCCGAACATAGTATAAACAACCAAAAAATTTGAAAGGTAGAGAAAACGGCTCTCAGTCGGGATATAACCGAAAAAAGGTAGTAGTATCATTGAAAACGGACGATGGCATACGACTAATAAGATAACAAGATGTACGAGCATCATCTGACCAAAATCTCTTGGGAGTACGTGCTTGAAACATAAGAGCACACGTTTCCAAGAGAAGACGATTCTTGTGCTCTGCCACACCATTCTGTTGTGGTGTGTAAGAACATGAACTTTGGTGGATGATGTCATTGTGGGACAGATAAGTAGTGAACTCACGAGATACATACTCACGACCATTGTCACTTCGAAGACATTTAATCGGAACACCAAATTGTATTTTGATTTTGGTAAAAAAATTGCACCAAATGTCAAATAATTCAGAGCTATTTTTCATCAGATAAACAAAAGTGACAAGTGAGTAATCATCAACAAATGTAACAAAGTACTTGAAACACATTATTGATTCAATTGGATAAGGTCCCTATACATCATAATGCACCAACTGAAAATGAGCGGATGCAATTTTATTATGACTCGCCAGATGGAAAAATCGGTGATGCTTAGCAAAACGATACGACTCACAATGAAAAGAAGCAAAAACATCTAAAGATTGATACATTTTCTAGAGAGCTTAGATTGATGGATTGCCTAACTGACAATGTAACTCGAAAGCAACAGAAGAAGGTACGTCAAACATGTATAAGCCTCCAGCCACATGCCCCTTACCAATAGTCTTTCCAGTCTTTAGGTCCTGAAAAACACAACCATCAAGAAAAAATATTACCGGGCAATACAAATCGCGAGTAAGCTGACTAACTGAAAGCAAACTGAACGGGTTTTCAGGTGTATTTAATATGGAATTGAGTGATAGTCCGGAAGAAAGACGGACACATCCTCGTCCATGGACTGTTAGTGAACCACCATAGGCAACAGTAATATTGGAAACACGATCCACCGATACATAATTGCGTATCATACCTGCGTCGCCAGTCATGTGAGAAGACGTACCAGAGACAATCACCTACTGCTTCGACCTCACCACACATGTCGTTGAGTACCCGACCGTAGATCCAGATGGGGATGATTCACCGCGACGTTGCGCTTGAAAGTCAAGAAAATTATGTATATAACTCTGCAGTCATATGGACAGATCGAACACCATCATCATGAACATATGATGTAACGTTAGCAGTAGGTGCTTTAGGACATGCCACTGAAAGTGGTCATGCTGACCACGGTTGAAGCATGTGCGTGGTCTTCCTCCATCACGACCACCATTGCCTCGTCCCCCATCACGACCAATATTTCGGCCACCATGTCGTCCACCACGACCACCATAAAATCCAGCACGAGCAGCATCAAGAGCAAATCGATCAACATGAGCATCACCCGGAGTGGCCACAACAACTTTTGCTGCCTGAAGGACATGATAATGCACTTCCAACAGAGGTGGAACATTAGATCCAGCAATTATCTGAGAACGAGCAGAGCCCGCATCAGAACGGAGAGAGACAAGATATGCCATGACACGAAGTTGCTCACGTTGAGCACTCGCTTGATTGATCTCTCGTTAGAGGTAATACGCGATCGATCTCATCAATCATAGCATTAAAGGCCCTGAAGTGGTCCTTATGAGATTTGTGGCCTTGATTTGCTCGATATATGCCAACGACCAGGTCGTGATACGAGACAAATCGTGTTTTCAATCAAACAACGCCGCCAGGACCTCCCAAAATTCTTTCACGAAATTCGTATTCTGAACCATGTCTTCCACCAACGGTTTAATAAAATTCATCAACTGTGTAAACAATCGACTATCATCTGTCTCCCACTACTCAAATGTGGGATCAGTCTCTACTGGAGGATTGTCAGTCAGATGTTTGGACAATCGCATTTTCCGAAGCGTCTTCTCGACTTTCTTTTGCCATGTCAAGTAACACTCTGGTCCGTCCAACCGTCGATGGACAAGTCGAATCGATAAAATCGTCATGCCAATGTCCGTTGGTCCCGCTATTGCGTTTCCGACACTAGTATCTGTAGCACTACTATTCGCTCCAATGCTAGTCATCCCGCAGTTATTCCTGATTCGATCGTCGATTTGATCTAACTTCTGCCAATGCGCTAGAAACGTGGCCAGAGGCCCAGAACCAACACGCGCATAGGAACATAGTTTTAAAAGGCGAAAGGCGTACCAAGGCGCAAAGGTTCCTGGAGCCTGAGACGCTAGGCGCAAGGCGCGCCTTTTAAAAGCTAGGCGCACTTTTTTCTTTATATGTAAAAAATATCTACATTTAAAAACTTAGCTACATAGAAGTCCAAATTCCTTGAAAATATCACTAATTATAGGCACAAAATTATTCTTTATATATATATATATATATATATATATATATATATATATATATATATATATATATATATATAACAATCTAAAATCCCATTAGATATAAATAACCCAAACTATATACATATACTATACAAACCACATATATATAAGCCTTTAAATATAGAAGTACATTCTAATTTAGAAAACAATCTAAAACCCACAATAATATTAATGACAATAATTTATATAATTTCCAATAAAGCCCATAAACTATATAACATGTATATAGAAGGTTGGAATATATATATATATATATATATATATATATATATATATATATATATATATATATATATATATACATATATATTAAAGTAACTTTACGCCTAGGCGCGCCTGAAGCCTGCGCCTTTCTACACTAGGCGCGCGCTTTTTTAAGGTGGTGCGTCTGGCTTGTTCCTAGGCGCTGTCCCTGCACATCGCTGCGCCTTGCGCCTAGGCGCGCTTTTTTAATTCAATGCATAGGAAGCAGAGATTTGAATGTGGACACACAAGTCAAGACAGAGAGGCAACCCAGGTTACTCTCTGTTCGATCCCGACGTGAAGATCAAGAAAGGAAACAAAGATTCACGCAAGACAAACCACTTGTCTGCTCTTTGTTAAATTCCTGAAACCAATGTTGAGAGACAGAGATTCCAGCAAACAAATAATTGCTTACCCTCTGAGGATCCCAAAGTTTTTTTTTTTTCGGAAGTCGATGTAGAGTTAGAGGTTCCAGCAAACAAACCATTGTTTACCCTACGAGGATCCCAACAATTTTTTTAAAGTTAAGGTTTTTTTAAGAGAGGTGGCGGCTAGAGTTTGGATAGTGCTAGGGATCGTGATTAGGATTAGGGTTTGGAAAAGTAAAGGGAGCTGATCGGAGGGGGGTGGGGCTAGGGTTGGGACTGAGGGCTGGGGGCGGGGGGCGCTGCCGCAGCAGCAGAGGGGGGGGCTGGTAGCAGCGGAGCAACAGCAGGTGGCGAGGAGGGGGGAAGGCAGCAGCGACATGCGGTGGGGTAAGGGAGTAGGTGGCGGGGGGAGGGGGCTTGATCTAGGGTTAGGGTTTTGTTTTGTGGAAAGAGAGAGGAATGGATAGGTTATGGCTTTGATATCAAGTAAAGTAGAATAATGGGATAGTTATTATTGATGAGAGAGTTACATATATATATGAGATGCTAACCCTCTCACTATTGTTCTACCCGATGCAGGACTAAAGCCCAATACTACTAGTATAACACGCTCTAATATAATATTTGAAATAATTTTAAACAAAAGTAATATTAACAACATAATCAAAGAGTAATCAAGCCTCGATCATTACAAAATACAAACTGAGATGAGATTTAGGATGAGGAGTTGAAGTATATATATATATATATATATATATATATATATATATATATATATATATATATGTCGGGTTTCGGGTTCTTTGGGTAACCTGACACATGAATCCGAGCCCAATCCGATTTTTGATCGGGTTCAAATATTTTAACCCGAACCCAAGCCCCAATATCTTCAACCCTAACCCAGCCCATTAACGGGTTTACCCAATCGGGCCCGGGTTTAGCCCGCCCGAATTGCACCCCTAGCTTTTACAATGTTACTATGCTTTTACACCCTTGTTGATTAATCTTTTTCGTTCAATTTTCTTTGCCAAATTGACTAGGAAAGAGACCCCCAAAGTCAGTATCATTGAGTATCTATAAGAGTTGGTATCTGATCGGGACATGTCAAATCGTATCGCGATCGGCCGATACTACAAACCATGGTCAAAACCTCAATAAAATTGTAAGGTTAATAGAGAGAATCTTGAACAACACAATATGTTATAAGGCTGAGGTTATAATAAGAGAAGTTAACGAACCGAAGACATCAAATATCATAAACTTAAGGAAATCAAGGTAATGACATCTCTATAACTACAAAGTAAAAAGGGTAAAATGTTCTAAGAATGCATGAGTTCTCTCTTTCCATGCGTTTGAAGAACATCTATTTTAATAACCAGAAGGTAGTCGTGACCAAGATTTTTAGGGGATGCGAGACAACGAGGCGATAAATTATTGAAAAGACTAGGTGGGCCCTCAAGTGGTGAGGTGGGGGTCTCAAGACTAGGAGCATGTTTGGTTAGGCGTTTCAAACCTCTTTTCTGAGTTTAAACGTAAAAACTCAACAAAATCGTGTTTGGCACCATTCATTCAGAGTAAGCTTTGCAAAAAAAAATTGGGAAATCAACACTCTGAGAGTGGGTTCTTAGAAAGCTGAAAAAACTTGTTTTCGAAGAGACATTTCTATCTTCTGGCATTGTTTGGCGGGTCCCCCACCCCATACTCCTGCAGGGTCCCTCGATTCTCTCTCTCCCTCTGAAAAATCTCTCCCTCAAGCCCTAGCCGACTCCAGCTCCACCAAACCGAAGAGCGAGTACGACGGAGCTGCGGAGGGTGGTGGAGTTGTCGAAGACCGCGGCCGGCGCGCACGAGATCCTCCTCGAGCTCGAGGGCGGTGGTAGGGTCGTTGACGACAGCTACAGGCACGGGCGAGGTCCTCTTCGAGCTCGAGGACAGGGGTAGATCGTCGATGACGGGCAGGCGCGGTCCTCTTCGAGCTCGAGGACAGTGGTGAGTCGTCGACGACGGTTGCGGGCGCGGTCCTCCTCAAGCTCGAGGACAGTGGTAGGGTTGTCGACGATGGCTGCGGGAGCGGTCCTCCTCGAGCTCGAGGACAGTGGTGGGACGTCGTCGATGACGACGGCGACGGGATGCAGCCGTGCTTGGAGGAGGAGCTAGGGTTCTTCTAGCGGCGGCGGTTGTCTCGGCGGACAGTGGTGGGTCGTTGTCGATGACGACGGCGACGGGGTGCAGCCGTGCTTGGAGGAGGAGCTAGGGTTCCTCTAGCGGCGGCCGCGGCGACTGTCTCTGCGGACACGGTCTGGACAATGTTGTCATAGATCGGACACGAAACGTGTCCGACTAAGGCAATCAGAACATATCAAAAATAATTTCCAAAAAAAACAATTACCAAACAAAATTTCAAAAAAAATAATTCATAAAACTTTTTTCAGATGAAAGTAACCAAACGCAAACTCAGAAATACTATACTCAGAAAATAAATGTATAACTTACTTTCAGAAAACTGTTTTTATAACAAAATCTCAGAAAGACTATCCAAACAGACCCAAATTTTGGGACGTGCAATAGGCAAGTTAAGACAAACATGTAGTTACTAAAACTAATACTCAAGTCGTAGCAATGTTCTCTTGGGGTAGAAAAAATTTGGAGTCTCTAACTAGGGGAGGTAGAACCATGGTTACTATATCCACCATATAGACAGCGAATATGACATGGCAAGTTTCGGACACGGCGACACAAATTCAATATCAATTTTGGTGCGTGTATTTTAGAATGTTTATGGCGTGTACAATATGACATAGACACGATAATGATTTTTGGAGTGGTTGTTCTACCTTAATTGTATGTGAGGAACCAAAGAGGCAAAAACCTTATTGGACCTTAGCATGTAAGGAACCGAGAACAAAATTCGTCAAAGCAAAAGAGAGAGAGAGAGAGACTCTTATCAAAATCTGTCAGAAATCATCGTCGATGTCATGATCCACAGACCTTGGATAGGAGAAAAAAGAAAGAGAATCAAGGAGGAAAGGGAGAGGGAGAGAGATTTATATATTGGTTGGTGGTCGGTATCCGTTGGAGTTGGAAATAGAGATGAGATAAGTGGGTTAGGACAAACACATACGAGAAATAAACCGGAAGAGGAAAGAGTATTCTTCCTAAATTCTCTAAGAACTAGATTAAATTATTAATAATATCTATTATCTACGAGTTTTATTTGGCATTGGTCTGATTCCAAATTCAAAAAATGGCTCATGCAAAAATATTTAAGCCGATGCACGTCAAGGAGCTTAGGTTGTCGAAGGCGGGTTGAGTGCACGCTCCAAGATAACTCAAGGTAGGTGCCTCCTATTCCAAGGCGGTTTCCTCGGGATCTCACCGCCTAAATTCTAGTTGCCTAGGCACTAAGGCATCCAAAACGCCTAGGTGGGAACCTAAGGCGACAAGGCGGATGACGCCTTTTAAGCACTTGTGGTGACTAACATTTATTGTGAACAATAATCACCTACTTAGTACAGACTCCAGAGGCCTGTGCAAATCCATGTTTCCTAGGGCCTAGGTTGTTTGTGCTCCGTAGCGCAACATGTTTCTCATAAAAAAAACGAACCTAAGCTACGCACGAGAACCTTATCCTACCTAAGTCTAGCTGACCTAGGCCCACAAATGAGTAATAATTAGTTCATTTATATACTTGCTTACTTTTATGTATGCAAGTTGATTGGTTAGTTAATGAACAATCTTCTAACATATAGTTGTTTCAATATATATAAGAATATTTTAGGGAATAATCTTTTTTTATTTTTCAGCAGTTCTCATATTAACTTTAAATTTAATATTGGAAAGAAAGAAAAAAATTAATGCCTCAAGTCCCTCCTAACCTCCTATTGGTTGTTCATGTCTCTCTATTCTGACATTGTCAGCATGCAAACCTACTACCCTTAACAGGCCCTAAATGAGATAGACTAATGAACTTGAGTTTGACCTCACTTCATGCGGAGACATCCCCTATCAAACCAACATGATTCTAAAAGACCCAAAGTATAGACAGAAAGTCATGTCAACAATCCGCATTATAAAAGAACTTCTTAAAACAGGGGTGAATATATATATATATATATATATATATATATACACACACACACACACACACGAGTAGGGATTATAATCCTCGCTCTTAAGCATTCCCGCATGTTTCACGAAATAGGAGCCGGTGGATTCTTTTTTTTACCATTCTAGATCCTTAAACTACCCAATTTCTTGCGAGATTTTGATCTAATCTTAACAGTAAAAAAATACAATCTAACGGTTGTTATTTCAAAAAACATGCGGGGATCCCAATCTCTCTCTCTCTCTCTCTCTCTCTCTCTATGTATATATATATATATATATATATATATATATATATATATATATATATATATATAATCTTCTTTCAGTTCTGTTGTTCTATCTGTGGTGGAACTTGCCAATTTTCAGGTCTCATCATCGGAAAGTTTGCCCTCAACAACCAAGGTCGGTATAAAGTGCGGAGTTTACAAACCAGGCTCATGGATGAGCAAGCTCATGTAACCAAGATTCTCAGCATCGGCTGATACCGTTATTATAGGATGTATCATATCGGTTTGACATGTCCAATCCAATACTGAACCCCACCTGTATCAGTCGTTGCCTAAATTGGGGTCTATTCCAATTGATTCAGAAAAATAAAAAATAGAAAAATAAGTATCACAAAAACAATGTCGACAAAATGATTTGATCATACCAAAGATCAACATGGTGCATCAATAACACACCATAACCATTACCATATATCAAAGTTCTGTATTATAGGTTCATAACTTGCATACATTTTGATATTATTCCATTCAAAACTTCTATTGTAGGGATATTTTGTCTAAAAGCAAGCAAATTTGTAAACAATATTTGTTGTGGTGGACAATTAGTAATGATGAATTTTCATCCAAAACTAATGGGAAAATTATGCCTAAATGTGTCAACTATTTATCTACTATTCAAATAATTCTTATTACTTTTTGGTTTTCTGAAACCAAGAACTCCGGATTTTCAATCTGAAACCATGAAATTGTTGAAAACGAAGATAGTGGTACTATAAGAAGGGTCCGAAACCTGACTATGATACCAGACCCTTGTGATAATATGCAAGAAGATGAACTGCATGAATCTAATTTCAACACGTACCACCATACCAGCCCTGATTCTGATAATAACCAAGTCACAAAAGAAAACCTTCCAGCTAAAAGGAAAAAAAAGTGGATTCACCTTGAATTTTGAAAATTTTAAACTCATTTGAAAAGCCTGTTATTAAAGAAATAATGCATTCTAAATCCGTGTTTCTAGAGAATTTAAGCCAAGTTGAATAACCCCTTAAGCGTTTTTAATAACCCACCATAAATACCGTAAAACCCAAACAACCATAAAAATTTACTTATTTAGAACATTCTTGCTTAGGAGTTTGGATTAGCTCTTAACACAACTCAGCATGCCCAAGTTGCACCCACTGTAGCTAATATTATTAGCCAGTTCATAGTACCAAGAATGTTTGACTTTGTTCTAATCCTATGACTGGTAAAATGCTAAAGGTTACAAGTACTAGTTAATAACTAATACTCTGTAAGACCTATAAATTATTCTGTAAGACCTACAAATCCTTGATCTATCCTTTCTCTTTAAGGTGTGTAATCTATACCTTTGGCCACCAAACTTTACCACTGTCACCTACCAATATTTATTGCACGTGTATAGATAACGGTGTTCAACACCAGTACTGTCTACACGAAGGATTCTCCCAACCCCAAAACAATTTGGCGTCAAGTTGCTTTTATTTTTTTTGGAAAAAGGGTAAATTTTATTCCACAATCATCACAATAAGGTTACAGCATAGAGATACAATCCCAACTCAGGGGGACATTACTAGTACATCCGACTCAATGTTATGAAGGATGCCCACCAGTGGGGTGGACAGTCCCTCATAAATGCGCCGGTTCCTCTCCCTCCAGACATGCCAAACTGATGCACCGAGCCTCAATTTAGCACGTCTGGCCCAGCCTAGGCACTAGACGGCCACTCTCCGCACCGCTTTTACCGTTGGCGTAGGCAGCCAACTGAGGTTTGGCGGCATAGGCGAAGGTGAGGCGGCGTAGGCGGACACCTAGACGGAGCAATACATGACTAGATGTTTTGACAAAACAGTTTGTAAGAATTATGGACCTATAATTCACCTTTACAAGACTGTAACTTCATAAATCTTTGTTTTATATATATATATATACGCAGAGCCCTGACTATGAGTTCGTATGGTGCAAGGGTCTGGCCAGGAAGATGCAGCTTTGTATCTACAAGCTCCTACTGGGTCGCCTTTTGACTAGGGATTGGTTGAGTTCATTTAGAGTGCCGGTCCCAGATCCCAAATGTGTGTTGTGCAGTCTGGAGCAAGAATCTATTAGACACATCTTCTTCGAGTGTGACCTGGCTTGGCAGATCTGGAAGGCGCAGAGTAGAGTGTTGGGAGGATGCGACTCCGGGAAGAGCATGGAGGACATCATCACGGTGATCCGGAATAGTAGAGGTCGAGGGAAGGACTGGTTCCGGACCGCCAGAGTTCGTCTGGCTGCTTCCGTTTGGCATGTCTGGCGGGAACGAAACTGTCGGATATTTGAGGGACTGGTCACACCTCTGGTGGGCATGCTTCATAACATCGAATTTGATGTAAATGTTATGGGGATTTGATGAGTGGGAGTACCACTTTGACTGTATGTTGTACGATTATTACTTTGCTTTGGAATAAAATTTACCCTTTTTCCATATATATATATATATATATATATATATATATATATATATATAAACACATTAAAGAGGCACCATGGAAATAGATAGATACTAGTTATAGCACTAAAACAAAGGGTCTGTTTGGATAAGGAAAGATCCTTATGCTCTGGGAAGTGCAAAATCTGGAAGAACTAGAAATCCCGAGGCTTTGGCTGTTTTTATGCCAACTTTGGCATCCCAAATCAGGGAATGAATCCTCCATATGTTGTTAATTCTGAAGGATTAAGAAAAGGTATATTCATGTTCTCTTTTGAGGAACGTGTCATGAGTCACTAACTCTTTTTATTTCTTCTTTTTCTCTCCACCTCTCATCCTTTCCTCTTTTCCATTCTATCAAGAAAACAGTTAAGAATACATTCCAAAGGATTCTCTCACCTTGCGATTCATCTAGATTCCCAAGAAGAAGAAGAAACCTGAAATCCTAAGGAAAGGCTCTATGCGTTCAAACAAGCCCTTAAAGATTTTAAGATCAGTCTTTACAATAAAACTTATAGTTATTCATGTAAGTAAACTGACATTCAATACCATTGTACTTTCTATAAAAACAGCCAATAGTAAAAAGTTTATTGCGGATTAGATGGGAAAATCTAGATTAACTATAGAAAAATACGAATACAGAAAAAGAAGATTCTATCGATTTTAGTGGTTGGTTTTATCAATAAAATTCTTACTTCAAATGTATGGATTCTTCATAGAGAAGAACCATTATTAATCTTGGTAATAGTACTGAAACAATAACACAAGAAACACTAACCTTCCTCACCTCCCTAATTTTTGTTTCGCTACCTACTGAAACCTCTGTGCCTACAAGCACTACTCATCATAGGAAAAGAGAGCAGGTGGGACTGGTTATGGCAAAGGGTCTCAACCAATCACGGTTGAACTGGTATAGTTCCATTTACATGACCATAATAGAACAACAAGTATCTGAATTTGTACAAACAAGTTTCCAATACAGGTCTATGAAATCCTGGTCCTGATGGTCTTAACTCTCCTCACTAATAAGCATTGTGAAAGGTGTCAATGGCTTGCTACTTGGATTAGATCCATCCCACAAACATTCTTTCTCAATGTACATCTGATGTGCATTCCCAAAAAATATGGATAAAGGCTCCGTTGGTCGTTGTAGTTGTTGTATTGTTGTTATTGGAGTAATTGCATCTGATACATTAAAGGTGTCAACAGCTCTATTCTTGGAACTAGCTTCATCCATAAAGCACCCTTTTCCACAATGTATATTTTTATGTTGCATGTTAAAAGATTATGTTAACAATTATTTGGGTAGATTGCTACATAGATATTGATGTTTCTTGCTTACTACCTCCCACTAAACAGACTGAAAACAGTAACAAAGATTAAAAAAAAAAGACCTCATAGAGTAACATGTAAGTGAAATATTATCAGAGAAGTGAACTGCAACAGTAACCCCTAAGTTTTTAGTAGGATAGTGTAAGTAAACCTCCATGTGATACACAAGAGTAAATACAAAAATATCTTTAAGATCAAAAGTTATCTAACACAATCTACTACATTACCTGTGGCATTCAGCTCTTGACCAATAGGGACAGCCAGGAAAGATCCAATCAAAAAGTTGTTGTCAGCACTACACTGATTTGTCCCAGATCCGTTGTGGTCTGCCTTTTCCTCCCATTCCATATTTACTAACTTGTCTACGGACTTGAGACGTACGGGAGGTAACCTTGGTAGCTCTTCTCTGTGATTCTCAACGAGTGGTGTATCAAAACTCCTGGTATTCTTCTGATCCAAACCTTCTCGAGGTGACCCAGAAATGTATGGCAAGACAATATCATCTAGCTGCCCTTTTGTTGCTTCAGTAATGTTATGTTTCTCCTTCCTCTCATGTTGTTCATCACGACTAGCCAAAGTGGTATCATAGCTGGTTGAGGCATTACTCGAAGGGGATGGAAATGCTGTCTTCATGGTGAAATCTTTCACATAATCCTCCCTTTTGGACCATGGGTTCTCCATGTAATCATCTTTAGAACCACCAGAAGGTGGCTTAGTTCTGACCATAGAATTATTTTTATCCATGACCAGTAGACCCGACCGGTACTTCTGTTGCTCAGATACGAAGAGCTCAGATAAGTTGTTAGAAACCGCGGTATCGATGGGCGCAGAGTTCCAAGGGTAAAGATCGGCCAAATTGCTCTCTGAACCGAGCTTAAAACTGAAAGTCTTCTTGTTATCAGACCCATTTGCAGTCCTTCCGACTTCAATCTCCTTGACTATGAATTCTTGGGAGATCTCGCTACTCCGAGAACCAGAAGCTAGCTGTCTCGAACTAGTAGTGGCCAGTCTGCTCTCTTCCCTAGGTTCCTCTTTCTCTTTGATAAGGATTTTCTCCAAGGACCCGTCCAAATCTGGCTGGACGCTGAGTTCCGTCCTTAGGGCAGCCTCGGCCTTCGTGAAATTGTTCTTTCTCAAGAAATCCAACACCAGATCCAAAGAGTCTGCCATTGCGCAAGAACTAGAGAGAATCTGTAGATGTACCCAGAAACCAAAACAACATAGTTTAAAGGTAAATCAAGAATCTTGATCCCATTTAAAAATCCAAAAGTATTAAAAAAAAGTTCACTTAATTTATCTTTGAATCAAATATTTTTTTTTGAACCCTTGCATTACTTGATGAATAAGCAACAATATTCAAGTAATTTGATGCTTAATTTGTCGATAGTTGAAATGGTGAAGATCGATATAAAAAATCGATTTTTTCAGAAGTTACTATTTCAACCCAAAATATATGAGATGAGTTTCTCCAAACCATAAAATATTTACATCATATCTAGATATATAATACAAGAAAGGAATTTTTTAGATATCTACGTTCATCGTGCTGACGTTGCTCTAGTGGTTAACATTTTTGCTCCACTCCTCATTTTTCCACTATTAAAACAAAATTATAATAAAAACAATAGGATATACTCATCCTGGATACTATATGATCTAACATGACGCATAGAAGTCATCATGCCTCCATAGATCGGGGCTCAGATCAAACACCCTTCCCATACTTCTCTCTTCTTTTCCTCAAACCACCTCTTATAGTAAGTTTCCAGATCAGCCTTTGCTCAATAACAAGATTAACAATTTGGCAAAATAGCTTTTATCAGAGAAAGTGTAAAACTATTATACTAATAATAAATAAATAAATAAATAAGAAGAAGAACTGACTTGTGACAGTGTGGTATATCCTAATCAAATAATCTCTTATCAAACTCAGCGATGAGATAAGAATCAAGGTTATTGGCCTTAAGATCATTGAGATTGACCAAAAGAAATAAAATATAGCCAACACTTAAGAAGTTTTTAATTTGAACTCACACCTTGCAACACATCAAATTATTCTTCATTATCAGACGAATAGAGCCTATTCGTCTGAAAGAATACTTTGATGTGTTGCAAGGTGTAAGTTCAAATTAAAATGTCATTAAAAAATTTTCTAAGTGTTAACTAATCGCCTGAAAGAATACTTTGATGTGTTGCAAGGTGTAAGTTCAAATTAAAATAGCAATTAAAACTTCTCTAATGGTGCGTTTGATTGCAAGGTGAAAAATATGTGGAAAATAAATTAATTCCATGGAATTATTTTTCTAGGAAAAAAATTCCATGGAATTTTAAAAAATTTCCATGGAAAACTTAATTTGGGTGTTTGATTGCCATTATTTTCTACGGAAAATAATTATTTTCCATGGAAAATGATATTTTCCTATGGATTGGACAAGTTTCATTTTCCACTATTTTAGATGAAAATATGGAAAATGATAGTTTTTTGGAAAATAATTCCATGGAAAATATATGCTATCAAACACTACAATTGGTGGAAAATTTGTGATGAAAATATTTTCCATGGAAAATAAGCCCAATCAAACACAGCTTTAAGTGTTAACTAATTTTTATTTCTTTCTGGTGAAGATCAAAATGACTATAAGGCTGATAACCATGATTCTTATCTCACCATTTAGTTGATAAGAGATCATTTGATTAGGACATACCATGACGTCACTAGTCAATTATTAAGCAAAGGCTGATTTAGAAGCCAACTATACGGAGTGGTTTGAGGAGAAGAGAGAAGCATGGAAGAGTGTGTTTGATCCGAGTGATGACTTCTATGGCATCAATGACTTCTATGGCATCATGTTTAAACTCATTTTTTGAGGAAAGATAAGAATTTGGATGGAACATAAATCATATAATATCCAGGTTGAGTTTATCCCATATTTTCATTATAACATTGTTGTTGTTTATGAGTATTAATTATTATAATTTTGTTTTAGTAGTAGGAAAAGGAAAAGTGGAGAAGAAATGTTAACTTGAACAACTCCCGCCTGATGAACGTACTATCAAATTCCTTTCTATAGTTATTTTATTTTATGATTTGGAGAAAATCATGTCACATATTTTTCAGTTGCATTAACTTTGCAAAGTTTTTGGTGTACAAAATTATGGAGGCGTATCGGGAGAGTAACTTATGAAAATTGTTTTTTTTTATATTGATCTTCATCATTTCAAGTATGGATAAAGTAAGTATCAAATTATTTGAAAATTGCTGCTTATTCATCATGTAATGCAATGGTTCAGAAAAGTTTTTGTTTGTTTCACTAAAAGCAAGGTACAATTACAAATCAAAGATTCCAGTAGAACTCCAAAAAAAAAAAAAAAAAAAAAAAAAATCTTTTTTCACTCACCAAACATTTTTTCTTTTTTTTTTCAGTCACACCCGGTGATTGAAAACCCTAATCCTAGCATCAAAAATAGAGGAAAAAAGTAAAATGTCCTCCTTTTTCTTCATTCGACCAAACCAAAAGTCAACATTCAGAATGAAATGTGATTCCTGCACCTCTCTATTCAAAATTGAAGGATTAGCTCCAAAATTTTCTGGAAAAAAGAAAAGAAAGAAAAACTAACCCCAGCATAAAAATTAGGAGGAAAAAAAAAAACAAAATCGTCCTTCGCTAAAGAATGCAACATTTTCAGTGAACATCCAGCACAAAATTTCGATTCCTCCAAATCTCTACCGAGTTAAAAAAACGAAATACAAATCGAGTTTTCCCAGTGGAACAACAACTCCAAAACCCTAACCTCCCATTTCAAAAATTCCGAGCCGTGGCGACAATCCCGAGGCCCGATCCGGAGCTCTGACGGAGCCGAAACCCTAACCCTAGCTCCCCCGAACCCTAATATCCAAAACCCTAAATCGAGAGCGAAGCTCGAAGAGGGAGGAGAAGGAGACTCACGGATCGGGATGGCGAGGATGAGGTCACGTGAGCGTGGGCGGCGAATGGGCGGGAATCACGTGGCCGTCGTTTGAGGAGTCCGGTGGCGGCAGTGGCGGCGTAGGTGGAGCTGCTGGTGGCGGAGGGAGTTATGGCAGCGGCGAGAGGAGAGCATTGATTTTTCAGACCAAGTGGATCGGAATATTAGCAGGAGTATATTACACCTCCACCCCCTAGCCCATTCAACTGTAATTAAAAATAAAAATAAAAGTGATATATTTATTTATGTAATGTAAAGTTAACAATTTGTTGCTTCTTTTAACTAAAAAATTACAATGATTATGATGCTTTATAATCTATACTTATATATAGACTTTTGGTATAACTTTCTTTTAACAATTTTACACTCCTCTAATTAAAGTTGATAAAGCATTAAACTTTAGAGGTTGACATTAAGCTTGTATGTGGTAGGCTTATTGCAATATTTGCAAGAATTCTATAGTCTGACAAAAATTTTTAACTCTGCCTATGACAAGCAAAGCTTGTCTTGCCGGTCCCAAGTCCGGATAAAAGAGGAGGAAAAAATTAAAAATTAATTTAATTTAAAACACAAAAACTTAAAAAAAATATTAAAAAAAACACAAAAACTTAGACTTGAGATTAAAATATTAAAAAATAAAAAAAAATTTAGACTTTAAAAAAATAACAAAAAAAACACAAAAAACACAAAAATATTAAAAAAGTTTAAAATTGAAAAAATTAAAAGTTAAAAGAATATAAATGTTAAAAAAAACCACTAAACCGGCCGGCCCGCTGGACCGGTCCGAACCCGGCCCGCCTAAGCCCGCCCACGACCCGGACCGGCCCAGCCCTACCCAGACCGGGTCACTGGGCCGGGCTGAGTCCCCTTAACTTGAACCGGGCCGGGCCAGGCCCGGCCCGCTAACTGAACCGGTCCGGTTGGGCCCGGACCAGACCCGGTCGGACCGGACTTTCCAGGGCTCGGGCCGGTCGGGTTTAGCCCGGATCACACCCTAAATTCAAACACTAAGGCCACGGTCAACCAAGAAAGAAAAGTTGTTCTTTTTCTTTGTTTGGTAGTCACAAACTTAAAAATTAATTTTCTGACAAGAAAAAAAATTGGTGGGAATATGGTTACACTCAAGACCTATAGGATTGATTTTTCCTCCTCATTTTCCAACATTTATTACAAAAGTTATGACAAAAATAACCATGTGTCATTGCTTATTTTGCCATTAATCTAAAATGGTGGAAAATAAAACTTGTCCAACCCATAGGAAAATGTCATTTTCCATGGAAAATAACTATTTTCCGTGGAAAATAATGGCAATCAAACACCCAAATTAAGTTTTCCATGGAAATTTTTTAAAATTCCATGGAATTTTTTTCCTAGGAAAATAATTTCATGGAATTAATTTCTTTTCCACATATTTTCCACCTTGCAATCAAACGCACCCTAATGTTATTTTTTATAATGTTATTTTTATTTTAAAAGGTAAGGATATTATTGGAACATTGTTATATTTTACTTTCCTTTCCTAGGTAGTTTTCTTGTTTTACCAAACAACGGTAAGGAAATATGACAGGAATCCTACTTTTCCATTCCATTGTTTTACCAAGGGTGCGTTTGATTACAAGGTGGAAAATATGTGAAAAAGAAATTAGTTCCATAGAATTATTTTTCTAGGAAAAAAATTCTATGGAATTTAAAAAAAATTTATGGAAAACTTAATTTGGGTGTTTGATTACCATTATTTTTTACGAAAAATAGTTATTTTTCTATGGGTTAGACAAGTTTCATTTTCCAACATTTTAGATGAAAATATGAAAAATTATAGTTTTTTGGAAAATAATTCCATGAAAAATATAAGCTATCAAACACTACAATTGGTGGAAAATTTGTGATGGAAATATTTTCCATGGAAAAAAAAACCCCAATCAAACACAGCCTTGGAATTCGAGTTACACTTTTTGATCATGTTTACTCTCGATCATTTGCAGGAGGGGCGGTTTCACCAGAACTAGAATAGCCAAAACCGAATAAATCAAATCTCTAAAATTCTAAAATCGAAACTGATTCGGAGTTAGACATAATCAAAATAGAACAGATAATCGATTTGGCTTATTCGGCTTGTGACTATTTGTATTATTTAGTGGACCGGATTCATGATTGAATTATACTTGAAAAGAAATATAATTTTTATATATGCGTTCTTTATATTTCAAAGTTCGACTAGTTATTTAATTATCAAAGTTGAAATTTAAAACACATACGTAGAATTATTATTTTTTCCAAATTATACACGTAAGTCTTATCCGGTTTTCGTTTTTCTACCGAAACCCAAAATCAAAACCGAATAATTTTTTTTAGTAATATTGTTGGATGTATTGAGTGCAATGGTCATTATCTTCATTTACAACTGTACTATTGTCAGTATCTTGGGGAGTGCAAGAGTTGTTTGGGGGAGTGCAAGAGTTGCCTTGGGTTCCATAGGAGTCTGCTTTCCTTTACCTATTTATGTTCTGCTCTTCTTATTCTTCTATGAGAAAATTAGTTTTATCTTGTGTCTTCCACTTGCTCATCTCTTTCTTCATGGTATCAGAGCAGGATTTCCGATAATCCGGTTTTTTTTTTATCTAATGGGAGACTCTAATACTATTGGTTCAGAGAAAAATTCCTCAATGAATTCCTCTTCTTCTGAATATGATGTTAATCCAAGTCTACGTTTGTGTTCAACTCTTCTGAATGGGTTGAACTACATTCCTTGGGCACGGGCTGTTACTTTAGCTCTCGGAGGAAAAGCAAAGTTGGGATTTATCAACGGCAAGATTGCTTCACCAAATGTTAATGATAAATCCTATGATGATTGGTTTTGCAAAGACCAGCTCGTTATGTCCTGGATTCTTAATTCTATGGAATCTAATGTGGCTGAGATCTTTAGCTTTTCTGAATCAGCCAAAGATCTCTGGGAAGCAGTAAAAGAGATGTATGGGCATCAAAACAATGCTGCTAGAGTTTTTCAGTTGCAAAAGGAAATTGCTGAGTTATCTCAACATAAAAAAACCTTCACTGAACATCTTGGAAAACTCAAGAGTTTGTGGAACGAATTAGCTCTCTACAGACCTCATACTACCGATTCTGCCATTCTTCTCAAACGTGCTGAAGAAGACAAGATTTTTCAACTTTTAGCAAGCCTTGATCCTGAGTATGAAGACTTACGCAGTCACATTTTAATGACTCCTGAACTGCCATCTTTCAACAATGTTTGTACTACGATTCAAAGAGAAGAAGTAAGAAAAAAGGTCATGAATTCAGATGCTAGAAGCAATATTGAAACTTCAGAATCCAAGGCATTTGTTGCAAGTGAAAAAAGGCAATTCAAATGGAAGAAAAATAATCTTAAGTGCGAGCACTGTGAAAGAACAAATCACACCAAGGAAAGATGTTGGGTTCTCTATCCACACCTGAAGCCAAAGTTCAACAAGAATAGTAAGGACTCAGCAGGCAAAAAAGCAAATCAAGCCATGAATCCCACTCATCACATCTCCAGTCATGACACAAGCTCTTATCAAACTAGTTCAACTGATGCTACTGCAAATCTTGCGTCAAATCCATCTGTCCTTCTAAATCAGTTTGCTGCCCTTCTCCAACAATATGGTAAACCTGGAGAACCCACTCTAGATGCTCCTTCATCCTCGGTTGTGTCAGGTATTCTTCAAGCCCTTATGTCCTCTTGCAACTCAAATTCCAAGTCAAATGTGTGGATTGTTGATACGGGTGCAACAGACCATATGACTAATCAAAAAAATTGTCTGCATAACTTCGTGCCTCCAACAAAGTCCCAAAGTGTTTCAGTTGCTAATGGAGCTGCTGTGTCAGTTTTGGGTCAAGGATCTGTTTATTTTCTGGGGTCAAACATCAGTTCAAATGTTCTTTATGTTCCTTCTTTTCCTTTCAATCTGTTGTCTGTAGGACAACTGACCAACACCTTAAATTGTGATGCCATTTTCTCTTCTCATTCTGTGATTTTTCAGGATCGAATCACCAAGAAGAAGATTGGTGAAGGAACTTATACTAATGGACTGTATCTCCTTCAACAAATTCCCACCAACTCAAGAAGTTTTCATGCCAGTTCCATTCAAAATAGTGTTCTGTGGCACTGGCGTCTTGGTCATCCTTCTGATCAAGTTTTATCTAGTCTTCTTCCTACTATTAATAATCAGCCTCATGTCTGTGAAATATGTCAATTTTTTAAGCAAACTCGCTTACCTTTTTGCCACTCTTTGTCAAAAACAAATGAGCCATTTGAAATAGTTCATTCTGATGTATGGGGACCGGCTCCCGTTGAGTCATATGACAGTTTCAAATATTTTGTAACCTTTGTTGATGACTTTTCTCGTGCTACTTGGTTATATCTGTTGAAATCAAAAAGTGAAGTTGTATCTGTTTTCAAAGAGTTCCATAAGCTGATTTTAAATCAGTTTTCTTCTTCAATTAAAGTCTTACGATCCGATAATGGCACTGAGTTTATGAATCACTCTCTCACTGAATATTTACATCATCATGGCATAATTCATCAATCAAGTTGTGTTGGCACACCTCAGCAAAATGGAATGGCTGAAAGAAAAAATCGTGATTTGCTTGAGAAGACAAGATCAATTATGTTGCAGATGAATGTGCCTAAGATTTTTTGGTCACATGGAATTCTTACTGCTACCTATTTGATAAATAGGTTGCCAAGTCGCATGCTTGGTTTCAAATCTCCTCTTGAAATCTTAAAAGGAAAGAGGACTGACATTTCTCACTTACGAGTTTTCGGTTGTGTGTGCTTTGTTCATGTTCAGGCACCTTTGCGGGATAAGCTTGAACCAAGGGCTATCAAGTGTGCATTTATGGGTTATTCCTCAACAAAGAAAGGGTACAAATGCTATGATCCGAAAACAAGGAAGCTTATTGTTTCTCGGGATGTCAGATTTGATGAAAGCAATTCATTCTTTAACAAGACATGTGAAAATAACCTTCAGGGGGAGAGTTTTCTTTATCAAGTACCTCTTCCCATCGTTGATTCAAGAGAGTGTTCTTCTCCATCACATGAAGCTCATTCAGATCTAACCGACCAATCTTTGCAGAATGATGGAGTGAGTCACAACAACAATCGAGAGGATGGATTGATCCCTAACAATGATCAAAACAATGAGAATCACCAAATAGATACGCCTCTTATCCATGAACCAACCCTTAACCCCTCTACTGCTTCAACTCCTCAATTGCGAAGGAACCCTTCAAGATCTCGTCATCCTCCGGCCAAATACAAAGAGTATGTCACATTTGCCAGTAAGCATCCAATAGAAAACTATATCAAATATGATAATGTCTCTTCATCTCATATGGCTTTCATAAGCCGCATCTCAAAATCTCAAGATCCCACTTCATTTCAAGAAGCCAATGCACAGGCAGAATGGAGGAATGCAATGAAAGAAGAACTTAAATCGCTCAATGATAATCAAACATGGAGCATTGTTATATTACCACAAGGCAAAAAGGTTGTGGGATGTAGATGGGTCTATAAAACCAAATTTAACAGTGATGGGTCCATTGAAAGGCATAAAGCTAGGCTTGTTGCTAAGGGATTCACTCAAACTTTTGGTGTTGATTACAAGGAAACATTCGCTCCAGTAGCAAAAATGAACACTGTAAGAGTTCTTTTATCCATTGTTGTCAACAACAATTGGCCATTGTTCCAAATGGATGTTAAAAATGTCTTCTTACATGGAGAGCTAGAGGAAGAAGTCTACATGAGTCTACCTCCAGGTCATACGCAAGAGAATCAAAAAGGAATGGTTTGCAAGTTGCACAAAGCCATCTACGGGCTTAAACAATCTCCAAGGGCCTGGTATGCTAAATTAAGTTCTGTTCTCGAGAGTGTTAATTTCAAACGCAGCAATGCTGATTCGTCTTTATTTACTAAAGAAGGATCATTTGGCAAATTGGTTGTTCTTATATATGTAGATGATATTATAATTACTGGAAGCAACTTGACAGAAATCACTAAGCTAAAGTCCTTCCTTCATAAGAAGTTTGACATCAAAGATCTCGGTACCTTGAAATATTTTTTGGGAATTGAAGTTGCTACTTCCAGCAAAGGATTGTTTCTCAATCAAAGGAAGTACATACTTGATCTTCTTCGAGAAACTGGAATGTTGTGTTCCAAACCAGTCGCTAATCCCATTGATAGCAAAAAACAATCTGGCTTAGAGGGAGAACTCCTATCAGATGTATCACATTACCAAAGGTTGGTAGGCAAGCTCATTTACCTTACCATTACACGACCCGATATCACACTTGCTGTGAGCATTGTAAGCCAGTTTATGCATGCTCCACGGACAAGTCATCTGCAGGCTGTCAAAAGAATTTTTCGTTACTTAAAAGGTTCTCCAGGTCGTGGTATTCTTCTGCAGAAAAATGGACACCATAAAATTGTTGGATACTCTGATGCAGATTGGGCAGGATCTATTCTTGATAGATAATCTACAACTGGCTACTGTATTTTTGTTGGTGGAAATCTAGTCAGTTGGAAAAGTAAAAAGCAGAATGTTGTTGCTCGCTCCAGTGCTGAGGCTAAATACAGAGCCATGGCCTCTGCTACTTGTGAACTGATTTGGATACGAGGTCTAGTTAGTGACTTGGGTTATCCCATTCTCGATCCAATTGATCTTTTTTGTGACAATCAAGCTGCCATGCACATCGCTTCTAATCCAGTGTTTCATGAACGAACGAAACACATTGAAGTCGATTGTCACTTTGTTCGAGAGAAGGTTCAATCTCACATCATTCGCACAGTCTATGTTCGTAGCAGAGATCAACTTGCTGACATATTTACCAAAGGGTTGCCTCTTGTCCAGTTCAACCATCTTTTGTTCAAGCTTGGCTCGATTAACATCCTAGCCTCCGCTTGAGGGGGAGTGTTGGATGTATTGAGTGCAATGGTCATTATCTTCATTTACAACTGTACTGTTGTCAGTATCTTGGGGAGTGCAAGAGTTGTTTGGGGGAGTGCAAGAGTTGCCTTGGGTTCCATAGGAGTCTGCTTTCCTTTACCTATTTATGTTCTGCTCTTCTTATTCTTCTATGAGAAAATTAGTTTTATCTTGTGTCTTCCACTTGCTCATCTCTTTCTTCAAATATCTTATTCGGTTCATTTTGGTTCAATTTTCGATCCAAAATCGAATAATGCTCTCCCCTAATTTGTAGATGATTTGGATTAGCTTTTGTTCAAATAAACATTCGTTTGACTACATAAAATTAAAGTCATCTTTAGCGTGGTTCTCGCACTCCTGGGACGACCGGCTCGATCGGTCCCATGACTCATTTCCAACCCATGCCTGCTGCTAAAGTTGTTGCTATGATTGTTTGTTAGAATTTGAGGTTAACATACTCGTTGAGTGCAAGACACGGACACGGACACGTATGGTTGAATATATTTTATTGGCCCTTTTTTTTAACTCTACGTTGGATCGTCGTGGTAGTATTGTGTCGACAATGATGTCATTGATGATGAATGTTAAACAGAAAAACATATTTTAGCCCATGTTCCAATTCAAATTATTGAAAGTAGCATATACATTTACTTGTTTGAAAAAAAAAATAACAAATGTCCGTATTTATTTGTATAAAACAAATAATATTTTAAGATATACCTCCAACTATTTAATCAATTTTTTTGCTAATTTACAAAGAAAATGGGACAATTGTTAGTTTTTTATTTCCCAAAAATAAAAATAAAAGTATATATTAATTTCTATATTTTGAATGTGAGTATTTGTTAAAATATTCCAAAAAATTATTGGCAAGATTTCTCCTTTTACAATGGGATCGTTCTCTTTCACTCCGTATCTCATATAAAAACTTAGGAAAATTTTAGTATAAATTTTCAAATTTATAAAATGTGGTTTATATGCTTCCCCAATATTTTTTTTCAAAAATATGTACCTAATTATATTCTTGTCCTCCTCACCACTCAATTTTTATTTTATTTCTGTTCATAGAACCATGGAGTTTACTAGTTGATTGTATGAGCTTAAATTTGACAAAATTTATTATATTGTCCATGGATGGATGGAGCTACATCATTACATCATTGCCTAAGGGTCATGATCCCCCAAACTTTGACAAAATTTGACAAATTTCTAGTATAATTTACAATTTTCTAAACTACATAATGATTTGGCTCCTCCTAAACTTTTTATGAAAACATATGATCATATTATTGGCCTCCCCCATCATTCAAACTTGGTTTTGCTCTGACTTTGTCATACTCGTAGTTGTCTTTGCTAAATTTTGTCATCCAAAACCACATTTACGAAACTCCATATCAATTAGTGTAAAGAAATTTCTTGTAATCCGTAGTTCATCCCATTCTAATGGGTGTTTCTGTGGAAAAGAGACATGGTCTCTCCAAAAGATTATTTGTTTTGTAAATGAATATTTCGGTATTATAATCGCTTGGTATGCAGATACAACATAAAAATAAATTTATAAATTTTGATTATGAAAAAGTGTGATGATGGTGATCTGATCATCCTACGATCACTTTATTTTGTTGGCAGTCTGACACTAGTATTGCTATCCACGACAATGACACTAAAACACTTGTTTTCTTCTATGTAGATATGAATTTCAGGAAGTTTGCATAAAAAAAAAAAAAAACTTTAGTTTCTTCAACGACACATCTACTAAAAGTTGTGAGGACGTAGTAGATCCGAGAAGAATGTCTTAGAACTCCCGTGGAAAGATGAAACAATTATGTTATTTGGCTCCCAAAATTTTTGGGTGATGCCATCTTCCATTATGTGGCATCTGACATGGCAACTGACATGGCAGCTGACATGTCATATTTTAACCCAAAAATCAATTACCCAAAAAAAATTATTGTTAATGCTAATGCTAATTTTAATTTAATGTTAATACTAATTTTAATATTAATGTTAAAATTAATCTTAATGTTAATTAACGTTAATGTTAATGTTAATGTTAATGTTAATGTTAATGTTAATGTTAATGTTAATATTATTTTAATTTTAATATTAATTTTAATGTTAATGCTAATTTTAATTTAATGTTAATATTAATTCTAATGTTAATGTTAAAGTAATATTAATGTTAATATTAATTTTAATATTAATGTTCATGTTAATTTAATATTAATTTTAATTTTAATGTTTAAGTTTGCTATGTCAGCTGTCATGTTATATTACACATAATGGAAGATAGTATCATCACCCAATTTTTTTGGAAGCCAAATAGTATTTTTGAAAATGAAATGGACAATGCGGGTTGCAAAAAGTATTTTGAGGACAAAAATCTCTCTCAAAAGTTTGCTCCGAACTCTCTCTCCCTATCTCCACTCTCTTGGAAGCAACAATGTCCAACTAATTTTCAACCTTATTTGCTCCATCTCCATTCCAACCTCTTTAAATGTTCAATATCATGGACTATTTATAGAAAAAGTAGGAAAATTTTATTGTCTTGTAAAATTGTCAGGTTCTACAAACTGGACATCTTGGACGCTTGTCGTACGTGGCTATCTGCAACATATTATGTCACTGCAAATGACCCACGTGCTGACTATCGGCTCAAGGCTCGAGGGATTGTGCGACTATTTGACAGCTTGGTAGAGCGAGTTGTCAAAATTGACGGCAAATCGAGTGCATGTCTGACAGTGTGGGCTGTCGGTTTTGATAGAGTTGTCAGCCAATTGCGTTCTAACCGTTTTATAAACGTTGGGGGGACATTTTGGTCATTTTTGGACCAAAATGACCAAAATAATCCTAAAAAATTCCTATAAATAGGCCAAAAATCTCATTTTTCAAACACAACTCATTCAAAACATTTCTCTACAATTCTCTACTTCTAAGGCTTTTTGGTGCTCTACGGTGCTTCTAAGGCTTCCCGGTGCTCTACGGTGCTCTACTTCTAAGGCTTTCCGGTGCTCTCAACCCCATTCCGGCGCTCTACGGCTTCTCGATCTCCCTCCCAATTCCTTCCTTTATTTTATTTTCTAAATTTGTACTTATTTTTTATAAATGGCGGGTGAAGGTTCAAACCCACCTAATCTTGCTGGACAGACTTACGACATTTTTAATTCTTTTTTTGGTGAAGGTTCAAACCCACCTGAGCAAATAGCAACCAATCCGGAGGGGTGCCTTCCATCTCCTCCAGAAGTCGCTAGTTCTACACAACTTCCTGAAAAGAGAAAAAAGTCTAAGTATTGGAATTTTTTTACTTTGATTTATGAAACTAATCCTGATGGTTCGCTTGTTTTAGATGGCAAGGGTGAACCAATACCGTGCAAGGCGCAATGCAAGAAATATTTGAACTAGTACGCATAGAAGAAGGACGGTGGCACCGGGACCATATCCAGACACTACGACACTTGCTACGGGAAGGACAGCTTCAAACGTCCCAACCCAAATAAGCTTTGGAGGTGCCACCGGTTCTTCAATGGTTAACTTTACTTACTCAGCTGCGCGTCATAAAACGAAATTAGTTAAATATATTATTCGTGATGAACTTCCTTTCACTTCGGGTGAAAGTGAATCTTTACGCGATTATGCAACATTGTCTCTAAACCCCTCCTTTACTAGAGTTAGTAGACAACAAGCTCGAAATGAAGCTATTCGTCTCTTTAAGGAGCAGAGAGCCGCTTTGAAAGCGGTTTTACAAAATATTAGTAAGTTGTCTATTACTTCTGATATTTGGACTAGTAAGCAAAGTTATGCTTACATTTGTATTACTGCACACTATATAGATGCACAATGGATGTTGCAAAAATGCATCATCTGTCTTAAAATTATAGAATATCCACACACGGGCGCTGTAATTTCAAGTGCCATTTCTCAACAAGTGCGTGAATATGATATTCACCACAAAATTTTTTCTGTCTCTTTGGATAATGCTTCAAACAATAATGCTGCTATGTCTTCTTTGTCATTGATTTTTCAGCCTATTTTAGAAGGTAGACTTTTGCATGTTAGGTGTGCTTGCCATATTATTAACTTAGCTGTTAAAGAATGTTTAGAATATTTTAGTCGCCATTTAGACACTCTGCGACAATGCTTGCACACTTTGAACACGTCTCCAAGTAGACAACAAAGTTTTGCATGCACATGCACACATTTTGGTATTACTTTTAGAAGATTTGTGAAGGATATACCACATAGGTGGAACTCCACCTACTTGATGTTGAAATCTGCAATTCCTTTTAAGGATGTTATTACGTATTATTGTAATGCGGATCTCACCTTTGACTTTCAAGTTACTGCTGATGATTGGGTAGTAGCTGAAAGTATTTGTGAATTTTTAGAAATTTTTTACAATGCTACATGTATTCTTTCTGGTGTTTATTATCCAACATCTTGCTTAGCGTTACGTGAACTTTGTAACATTTCTTATTTATTTTCTAGATATAGAGATCTTCCAAATTTTGAATATGTTGTGAGAAATATGGAAGCCAAATTCAAGAAATATTGGGGTAAAGTACTTCTTTTATATTGTTTGGCTTCCATATTTGATCCTACAATCAAATTAGATGGCGTAGAGACTTTATTAGATGGATTTGGAGAATATATGGATATAGATGTTACTGACATGAAAGTAGAAGTTAAACTTGCGTTGGACAGGTTAGTTATACTGTACGAAGAAAGAGCAGCGTCGACCCGACCAACTCAGGGGGGGCTAGTAGTAGCTCCGACTTGGCGTCTAAGATATCAACAGCCGGTCGCTTACTACAAAGGAAGAAACAAAAGCAATCTTCCCAACCTACTCAAGAGTTGTCTCTGCACCTTAGTTCTTATGAAGACGGAGAAGAGACTCCAGATCACTTCGCCGTTTTAGAATGGTGGAAGAGACACGACAAGAGATATCCTGTTCTTTCTACCATAGCACGTGATCTACTAATGGTCCCGGTGTCCACGGTAGCATCGGAGTCCTGTTTTAGTGCAGGATCAAGGATGTTGAGCAGAAAGAGGGGCCGCTTGAAGTCCGATATCTTGGAAGCAATAGTGTGCGTACAAGATTGGATTAAAGCCGAGAGAAGAACCCAAAACCAGATAGATGAAAATCTTGATATTCACGAGCTGGACTTTGAATCGCTTTCGGTGCATGAAGGCGAACAAGAATGAGGCTACGGTGCAAGGTATGTACATTTAATTTTTTACAATTTTTTTACAAATTTATAAATTTCAAAATTTTAACTTATACTTTTTAATTTTTAACTTATACTTTCAAAATTTAAATTTTAAATTATAACTTTCAAAATTTCAAATTTATTACTTATACTTTTAAATTTTTAACTTATACTTTCAAAAATACAATTTTAAATTATAACTTACAAAATTTCAAAATTTTAACTTATACTTTAAATTTTTAAATTTTCAAAAACTAATTTTTACTTTTAAATTAAAAAAAATATATATTTTTTAACTCCGCCTGTGCCATGCAAGCATTGCCGGTCCCAAGCCCGGATAAAGGAAGAGGGAGAAATATTTTTTTTTTCAAAATAACAATAGAAATTAAAATTAAAAAAAAACATAAACAAAAACAATAGAAATTTTTAAAAAAAAATACAAAACTGAACCGGCCCGCACTAAACCGGAGCCCGGCCCGGCACGTGGACCGCTCCGGCCCGGCCCGACCACCCTATGGTCCGGTTCAATGGGCGGGCTGGGGCCATCCTACTCAAACCGGGCTGGGCCAGGCCCGGCCCGCTTGCTTGCCCGGTTCGGTTCAGGCCCGGCCCGAGCCCGGTTTGAACCGCCGCTTTTGGACCGCGGGCCGGCCCGGACCGGCCCACGAACACCTTTAAGTTGTATTGCACGTAGTCGTTCGTTTTAATTGTCGTTGAAAAAGTAAGGGCTACCGTGGGCATTTGACGTCTTGCATGTTGAAAAAAATGTCTCGGAGAGAGTAATATACCTTTTTAATGTCGTATTGATCATGACCCCATTAATGCAGTTTTTTCTATGGGCACCACCAAAAATGTTTGGGGGCAGCCCTTACTTGGGGGCAGCCCATGAATGTGAAAAAATTGCTAGGGGGCACCCAAAATTTGCTAGGGGGCAGCCCAACCCCCCAAACCTTTCATTTCACTCTCATTTCCATTCTTCACTCTCTCCTCAAGAAGAAAAGAAAAAACTCTCTCCCTCTCCATCTCCTAAACCCTAATTTCTTCTTCTCCACCACTCCATTCTCAATCCCTCCACGAAGATTCTCGAAGAGATGACACGCAAGTCAAAGCAACCGGAATCCAGGTACGTTCTTCCATAATTTCTTTGAGATTTTTGTACATTATATTCGAAACCCTAGAATTTGTTTAATTCTTCAAAAAGTTTTAATAAAATAGGTTTATAATCTCTTTCACGTTCTCTTCCCTAATTTTCGAACACAAGAAACCCCAATTTTATGTTGAAACCCTAACCCTAGAACACGACAAACTAGGATGTCGTTGTGGCAATTCGAGTTCACAACAGTAGGACTGCCAGGCATGTGGCAGTCCTAATAAAAATTAGGACTGCCACAGTCCTGGCAGTCCTCTTTCACAAGAGGACTGCCAGAGCTGTGGCAGTCCTAATTTTCATTAGGACTGCCACATACCTGACAGTCCTACTGTTATGACATATGAGGGTGGGTAACTGCATGCTGTTTCTATTATTTAATAAGTGTATGTTGTCATGCAGTCCACCGGCCGCTAACAAAAGAATACGACCCACCGCGTCAAAGCGGAAGGAACGTGCGGGACGTCCTCTCGAGCGTCCGATAACAATTACCGAACTGGCGCCCGAAGCTCGGTCTCGAACATCGCCACCGGCACGTCAAGCTCGGTCGAAGCAACGAGCTCCTACTCCTACGCCTCCTTCCGATGACGACGACGACGACGTGCCAATTGTCCGACTCCTATCACGTCAAGACGGTTCTGCTCCATTTGAGGAGGTCGGTCCTTTTGAGGAGGCCGGTCCTTCTGAGGAGGTTGGTCCTTCTGAGCCGCATGTCCGTCTGCCCGGTTGCTCAATGCTGGTTTCTTTTGAGAACCACATTGCGTATGAAATATGGAAGAACCCGGTATGTACATGACGTTTGTAAGCTACCAGTTTAGTATACTATATATATATTGATATGTTTTTTGTTGTTCGATATACAGAGGACATATCGTATCCTTAGGGCTGTGAGTCACGGGAAGAAAACCGTGGCCTGGCAGTTTGCAAGCTTATCGGAGGCCGTCCGGAGCAAAATCATACCGAGCGGCTTGCACAATTTGGCACAAAACGCCTACCGGACAATGGATAGTGCCCTCATATCCGCCTTTGTGGAGAGATGGCACCCGGAGACCAACACATTTCATCTCCCAGCAGGGGAGATGACCATTACACTTGACGACGTCTACCAGATATTGGAGCTGCCAGTGACCGGGCGCGTAATGACCAAGGAACATTACACGAATGAGAAATCCGTAAAATGGTACGAGAAGATCGTCAAGTTTGTCTCAAATCACCTTGGAGTTCCGGCTACGAGTTTTATAACTCTACCAGGCTTCAAGAAGTCGTACAGAATTCCTCTATCATTTTTGGTGGACCAGTTCATGGATGGAGGTGGATGACGATGACGATGATACGGTCGACGCGGTGGCATTCCAGACAAGTCCGGAATGTCGATACATGCTAGGTACATGCTCAACTTATCTGAAGTGGATGACTTCATTGATATATCCTGGGGAAGCGGTATCCTAGCCAATCTTTACCGCGAGCTCGGCATCGCATCCCGTGTCGGGACTAAGACAATGGCCGGCTGTCAGACTCTGCTACATGTAAGAAAACTTCTAACAATTTAATCTTATATACTTCAATTTATTTCTTAATTTTTTACTATTTATTTATAAATTGAATAGGCATGGATATACGAGTACTTTCCGATGCTTAGACGGGCTGACTTGAACCCAGAGTATGTTGAACATCTTCCCAGAATGTGTTGATGGAGGCCATCCCAGCTGGAAACCAAAAATTGGCAAACACTGGCTTCCATTCGTGAAGTATTAGACAATTTGGTGCTGGAAGAGGTACTAATTTTTGACTAACTTTTTCATGTTCATTTTGTTTTGTTGTTAACTGTTTTCCTACAGATTTTTTGGAATCCATACCGAAATTTATGGGAGCTGAATCGTGAGGTCCAACCAGTTTCTTTATTTCATGGCATGATCACATGCTACGAAATTACGGAGCCGTACATGTCCGATAGAGTACTTCGTCAGTTTGGCTTCATGCAAACTGTGCCGAAGCGCACACTACGGCTGTTGGAGCCTCCGCGCGGAACCCAACCTTTAAGTTAAAAACCGACAGATTTCGACTGGGTGACCGACTTTTACTCCGAGTGGCAACGACATGTACTTCAGAAATCTGAAAGGCGACCAGTCACCCAGATGGCCGACTGCAGCGAGGACTACATGCTGTACTTCCTGGGGGTCGGACATGCTAAGTTGTCAAACCCTACCAACCCGGGTCCCGTGGCCGTCGGAGCAATTGGAGCTCTTCCTTCCAAAAACATCTTGTATGCTGGGTTGGTGAGGATGGTGAGTTTCGTATTTGTAATAAGACTGAGATTTTCATGTTTGTAGACTTAATTCATTTATACTTTCATTTTCAGTCTCAAAAGGTGAAGGAATTGGCCCAGACACTCAGGAGAGGTTGCCAAAGTGAGACTTGTGTCGCGGTCGCCAACGAGCTTGATCGCATCGACGACGTGGTCGACTTCCCCTTCATGAACAATAGGGAGTCTCGTTCAAAGGCCCGGCATGATATGTAGATGGATTTGTATATTTTTCTTGTTTCAAACTTAAGTTGGATATGGAATAGTTACGTACTTGTGATAAATTATTGGGAATATTTTGCTTGTTTGAAACTAAATTTGGATATGGAATGTTCGGGACTAAGTAGTTGTGATGAATTATTGTAGTTGTGATGAATTATTGTGATGATTTATTTTAGTTGTGGTGTAGTTGTGATGAATTTTTCTTGTTTTTCATGTACAGAGTATCTGTATCAAGACTGCCAGCACCCTGGCAGTCCAACACTGAAGTAGGACTGCCATGGGGGTGGCAGTCCTAACTCTAATACTCTGTGACAAATTGATTCACACATGAAAGTCCACACAGAGCTTGATAGTTAGGACTGCCACCCCATAGGCAGTCCTACACTGAAGTAGGACTGCCAGGGAGCTGGCAGTCCTAACTAAAACTTGCTGTAACACATGAAAATCATCACAGAGTTTGAGAGTTAGGACTGCCACACCCATGGCAGTCCTACACTGAAGTAGGACTGCCAGGGTGCTGGCAGTCCTAACTAAAATTTGCTGTAACAGCAAGTCCTAGTTAGGACTGCCAGCTCCTTAGCAGTCCTACTTCAGTATTGGACTGCCTATGGGGTGGCAGTCCTAACTATCAAGCTCTGTGATACTTTGATTCACACATGAAAATTATCACAGAGTTTGAGAGTTAGGACTTGTTTGCCATTAAAATTATTTTGATTGAAATCTTAATACAAACAGAACAGTGATACAATATAGGACTTAGATGTAGTCCTAGGAGTACACTTTTGTTTAAGCTGGATCCTTAGTGCCAATGGAGCGAGTGGTAATGCGTTGACTCCGTTGACCGGCTGACAACGGTTATCGGTTCTCTGAAGGTGTTGATTGCTCTGGGTGCTGGAGCTTGCTGAGAGGAGGAAGACGTTGAGTGTCTAGAACTGCCTCTCGGTGATTCTCTGTTGTGGATCCTTGTGTGTTCTGAGTCTCTGTGTGTGTATGAAGGAGATGATCCTTCTATTTATAGTTTTGCAGACTGGCTGCTCATGCGCGCATGCAGGATGCGCCGGTGTGGGGACGCCACGTGGAGGTTGCTGATGGAGGCACACGGATGCTGCGCCCTGATCGAGGGGAAGAACTCTTCATACTGCTGTTGTGAACCGACACGTAGCAGAGAGAAGATCTTTCCGTTGCTGAAATCTTGGATGAGTTGAGTCAAAAGACACGTGTCGTCGACTCATGGTTCGAAGATCTCGGATTTGGTGGAGAGAAGTGATCTGGTGAGCTGCGCCTTGGATTGGGCGCAGGAGGAGGCTGCGGCTCATAACCTTTAGGAGTTACAAACCATTTGGGGCGCATGGCTTTTGAGGCGCATGCAGGCGACTTTCCTTCTGTCTTTCGAGATCAGAGAGCAGTCTGAGGCGCATGGCTTTTGAGGCGCATACTGATTTGGACGCATGGCCGTAGAGGCGCATGCTGATGGTGGAGTGGCCACGTGGCAGTAGCCGTCGAAATAAAGTCATGATGATGCTGACATTGCCGACGCTTCGTTTTCTGAATAAAGCTGTCAACTGTTCAGACTTTGGGAGGCGTGCTGCCAACTCTGTCAGTTCAGCATTTAATGTTGGTGATGTTCGATGGACAGCTGAGTGGGCGCATCGGTTGGCGTTCCACTCGGTATGGAGATGTGTGAGGGCGCACCCTCTGTAATGCACCGAATACTGTAGGGCGCGTCTGTGTGATGCGCCTGATGCCGAAGGGCGCGTCCGTGTGATGCGCTGTCTGGCTGGCGCATCGGACATGTCCTTTAATGATGCGGCTGTCTCGCTCTTCGAGTGCCATAAATAGCCGTTTGGCTGAATTCGAGGCGTCCGGTTCATCCATTTAATATAAATTCATTGCACGGAATTCGGAGGGCCATCCACTTGGCGCGTGGGTTTGATCTGCCCGGCCTATAAATAGTGGCATGGAGAGAAGATTTGCTTCTCATTCCCTCACGTTCTTCCAACATGAACTTGAACATGCGGGTGCATTCTGTTGACGAAGTGCTCCCGAGGGTGAAGATGAGACGCTGTGTTGTCTTCGATGCTCTTGAAGGTGACTGTTACATCCAAAAGACGGAGTCGAGGGCTTCTGAGGCAGGCGGAAGGTGCCTGTTACATCCAAAGATGGGGATGCTCGAGCCTTGTCTCCGTTATTTCGGAAGAGCCGTAGATCGGAATGGCGGTGCTAGGCTCTCTCTTCCTTCAAAGTGGGTGTCGCCCACTTTGATTGTGTTGAAAGCTGCTCCTTTAGCCGCGATTTCGATCACGGTCTTCCTTCGGCTTTGGAGGCTCTTTCGAAGCCTCCCCTGACCACAGCATTTGTGGTGCTATTCTCTTCCTTGGTTCCAGCTAGAGGGGAGCCTGGTTGGAAGAGCGGCACATAACTGGGCTCTGCTCGGCCAGGTGAGCCTGGCTGGAAGAATTTGGCTGAAGGGATGCACATAGCTGGGCTGTTGAAGGGATGCACACAACTGAGCTGGATGTACATGACTGAGCTGCTGAAGATATGGTGGGATGCGCCTGGTTGGAGGCGCATGATGTCTGCTGCGCCTGACTGACAGCACATGGTGACTGGCAGCGCATGATGACTGCTGCGCCTAACTGGAGGCGCATGGTGGCCGCTGGCTGTAGACTTAGGATCTTTCCTTTGTAGAAATTCTCCTTTGTACAACCTTTTTTAGACATGTAATAGACTTTTATATATAAATGAAAAGTCCTTCTTCAGATGTCCATGGTTATTGACTTTGCTGTGAAGTGTTCTGTGTGAGTCTTGGCGCATGTAGTGTCTGGCGCATGGGCTTTCTGGTTGTGAAATTCTATGCTTCTACAAGACCCCCTTCAAAGTTTTCAAAACTTTTAAATAAGTTTTGGAATACTTTGAATAAGAAGCATGGAGGTCAGGGCGCATAATTTCTGGGCGCATGCCTGTTCGGCGCATGCTCTTCTCATTTAATGATGATGGTGCCTCGGTAACCGAAAAGATTAATGATGATCTTTTGGTTTTATTTGCTGCTATCCCTGCACAGAACCCGAGGCGACGGCTGAGATCACACGTCATCTGTTCACGCGTGCGACCAAGCCCTATAAATAGGTAAGAGTTGGAGAGAGAAAGGGTTCTTCTTCTCTGTGCCTCTGCTTTAGAGTTTCTTCTTCAAAACCCTAACTTCTCCTTCCTCGAGAGAATGGCTCCCAAGACTCCTCGCGGTGCTGCCGGCAAGGAAAAGGAGAAAGCGAAGGAGTCTGTCGATGAGGACGTACCTATCACTCTTGCGCCTCTTGCCGACGTTCGTCCTGAGGTGACAGGTGAGTTTCGTCTCTGCTTTGGGCCCTGTGCCCTAACTGCCGACGCGTATAGACTTCGGTCTTTGATGATACGCCGAGGTTCTATCCTGCCGACGTGCATAGGTTTATACCTTTATCATGCACCGAGGTTTTAATGGCTGACGCGTATGGGTTTTATTCCCTGAAGATGCGCCGAAGCCTTTGCTGACGCACATGGGCTCATGCTCTGATAATGCGCCGAAGCTCCAATGCCAACGCGCATGGGCTTACGCCCTGATGATGCGCCGAGACATGCTGACGCGCATGGGCCTATGCCCTGATGATGCGCCGAAGCAGATGCGCATGGGTTCATACCCTAATGATGCGCCGAAGCAGATGCTCATGGGTTCATACCCTGGCAATGCGCCAGTCTGCTTGACATATTTTGTCTTTTTACCTGACTTCCACTTTTGTTGTGCCAGTGTCGATGACGATCCCTTTGTTGAATGAGGTCCTCCTGGACGCTTCTCTTTGTCAGATGGGAGTTGATTTTGATGAGGCGGTGATCAACCCTGCAAAGGATGCTATCCTTCAGGACCAACCTCGTGAAAGGATGCTGCAAATCCAGGTCCAGTTGCCGCTTTTCCTCCAGAGTATGATGGAGAGCGGTAAACTGAAGTCTGCTGATTCTGAAGGTGTGACTTTCTTAAAGCCTGCCTTTCTGTTTGGCGACCGATTAGTCTCTTCCGAAGCGAAGATATTAAAGATCAGAGAAGACTGGTTCTTTGCTGCTAAGGGCATGATGTTATACATGCGGCAGGTTGACCGCCAGTTGCCACTGACAGCCTTTTATCGTCTAGCTTCGAAGAGAAGGATGGGTTGGGAACTTACTCCTTCTCAAGGAGGTGCCTTGGGGGGTTCCCTTTCGATTGACACCACCTCGAACCAGCGAGACACCTTGACCGCCTCACGAACCGGTTCTTCGTTCAGTTACCGAGCTTTACGTCCCGGGAGCATCTATAGTGAAGTCCCAAATGATACGTTTCCTTTCAGTGCCCCGACTTTTGCAAATCGGATGCTGACGTCGAAGGTCACGTATCCGACAGCTGGTTTTAGAGTCGAAGGTTGGTGTCACTACATCCCAAAGTGGGACGAGTTGACCTCCTGGGTGCTTTCCAGGTTCAAAGTTGAGCTTAAAGAGATAGGGCTGACTGCCGCCATTCGGGCCACGCAGGCAGGCGTGGACCTCAATAAGCCGATGTTCCTTGCGCTCTTGGAGCTTTTCAACGCCCAGACTGGCAGCTTCTTTACTCCAGTGGGGGAGTTGGGATTGGCCCTCCATGAGATGTACGAAGTGTCCAAGCTTCCTTGGGGCTCGGAACCGTACGAGGAATATTTTTCATCAAATGAAGAGATCCAGGTCTTGGAGGATAAGGACCCGGAGATGATGGCCGTTTTCAAGGAGGTGACGAGCCATCATTATCTGATGCACCGGAGGGACAAGGGTAAGACCCAGCCTCACGTGACTGCTTGGAGGGACTATGTCTTCAGGCAGGATTTGGCGGATCCTTCGAGGATCCGGTTTGCGACTCCGCAGGGCTTGAACCCCGCGGAAGTGAGTTCTGAAATAACCCGGCTGGACGAGAGGACCCCACACTCCAATGAGAGCGGCAAGGATATGTACAGCTGTTTCTGGCACTGCGCGCACCGGATGTCATCTAAGGCAGTGTTGACGGCCTACTTGATGATATGGCTCCGGGATTGCATATTTGCAGGGGGATCCGGTGTCGTTGAGAGGGTACATTGGAATCTTATTTTGCCTGCAGTGAAGTTGGCCTTTGGACGACCTTTAGCTCTCCTCCCCGCGATGGTGTGCAACCTGTTGCGCGGTTTGAGGTCTTTTGCTGATGATGTGATCCACGAAAAAGGTAATAATGACAACTTTCCCCGGGCCGAGCTGCCTTTCCATTATCTTATGGGGTGGCTGATCTTACATCATCCGAATGTGATGAGTCCTGGCCCTGAGGAGGACCATGTTGAAGGAGATGCCTTCATTCGCCGCTTCTACAAGAGGAAGTGGTCTTACACTGGCGTCCCCGTTTGTAGGAGGGTTTTGTCCTTCCTTCAGGGGTGGGAAATCGTGAAGGTTGGCCCGATCTTCAAGAATTTCGAGGCCGACCAGGATTTGGTTGATTCTGGCGAGGATGCGGTTACTTTGCCGAAATGGAGTTTTCGTTGGTTGCAGAGTATCCGGCCTTCGCACCTGGTCTACCGCAATCAGAACAGATGCTATCTGGAACCGTACTTGCCAAGCCGATTTGCTCGTCAATTTGGCTACACTCAGCTAATGCTGCGGAATCCCAGTAGCAGTCTAGGCTTCATCGGGAGTTTGCTGGATGGAGCCCGGGGCTGGCAGTATTATAACGCTGGATGCACTAGTGTTAAGTTTACCACACCAGTTCGCAATCCTCGGCCGCCGATCTTATATCCGGCCGCCAAGCTGTATTGCACTATGAATACTATATCTCCTGGTTATGACAGGGAGACTAGTTTCATCATTGGAACCCAGTTGGAGGCAACAACAAATATGTTGGTGGCAGCTCGGTCATATCGTCCGCCAGAATTGGCAGGGTATCGGGCTGCTGCTGTGGCACCAGTGAGAGACCCTTCTGTCGGAAAAAGGCGGGCTGACCCAGAAGCTGGTTCTTCTGTACCGAAAAGGTCGAGAAGGACGTCGACCCCGAAGATTACGGAAGTGCCACTTGTAACGCCAACGGGATCGGCTCCCGCTGAGGTAAGGAGTGTTTCATAATTCCAGTTTTTTATGTCATTGTGGCGACTTATGTTCTTCTTCTTGTAGGGATTGAAGAAGAAGTCTCGTACTTCGAAACTGGGCACCAGTAAGTCGAAGGAGGTGGCAGGCTCTTCTGAGGAGCGCATTCCACCAATGATGATGTCTCCTGTGAAGGAGGTGTAGAAGCATAAAGATAAAATCAAATAAAAAGCTTTACGCAATCAGTTGATGGTTCAGGCTTTACGCAGATATTTTTGGGTCAGATCCAAACTTTACGCAAGAAGCAGAGGAGGCATTACGCAAGTGTCTCTACGCTATTACGCACATCTTTCGAGGAGCTGTTATGTCGCAATTAATGTTGATTACAGTTTTACATTGATTATATTCTCTGACAATGTAATACACGAGAATCGAAGAGGCTTAAGCTTTTGTTGAAGGCGGCAAGCTTTACGCACGTTACACGTATCCTCTACGCATGGGAATTTCTACAAATTGATTTTGTAAAGTTTATTTGGGTTTTACACCCAAGGCTGTTTTCAGCCACTTTACGTGGATGGCATACGTGGATCTCATGCCACAAATTTCGAGGACGCATAGACGTGATACCTCATATTTCGCCGGATAATGGGACACTTGTCAGCTTGCGTAAGGATTAATTCCGTTACGTGGATAGCAGTTGCTCTTTCAGCTAGCGTAGAGGCCCGTTTTGGTTGCTTTTTACAGCCTATAAATGGCAGCATTAATTTTGACAGAGGGGAGTGGATAGAGAGAATCAAAAGAATTGTTATAATTCCCGAGTGTTCTTTTTTTTACTTCTTCTTCTCAAGAACAAAGTGAAGTAGAGCAGGAAAGCATTCGACTTGTGCCATCAGTGCCAACTTCGTCGATATCTTTCTACAGCCTCCGTTCTTCAGTTGTTCTTCTTCCTCAAGACAGCAAGCTTCTTCAACATCGTTGTGTGGTCCAAGGAACAAAGTGATCATTTGCGAATCAGACTTCCATAACAATACATTCCCAGAATCAAACTTGTACTTTTGTACTTTTTCTTGTTTTCTTTTCTTGAAGTTGTAAAGGCTTTTTGTTAAGTAAAACAAAATGGCGACTCTGCTGGGGACGACTTTCTCCTCTGATGAGAAAGTAATTGCTCAACACGACTATGCGTCGATCGGTTCGACGAAGAAGACTCTGGTCGTTTCTTTCGACCAGACTGCCTATGAAGAGATGCTTCATGCTGGGGGTGGCAATCGCCACTCCAAAGTGTTGAAGTCGCGTAAGGTACGAAAGGTTTGGATGCCTAAATCTGACGTGCCTTCTTCACAGTCTGATGGGATTCTTCCCACTCCTGTTACTGAAACTCCCGCCAGTGGCGTGGCAGTCCCAATGGCAGGCTCTAACTCTGTTTGCAGAGGTCAGTCTCCCGCCTTTGGCGTGGTAGACATTGTGACAACTCACCCTGCGCATAAAGGAAAATCTCCCGTCTTCGACGTGGCAGATACTCCTGTCTCACGTAAGGGTACATCTCCCGTCATTGACGTGGCAGACACCAATACTTTACGTCTTGCGCGTAAGGGAAAGTCTCCTGCATTTGGCAAGGTAGACTCATCTCTACGCACACAACGTAACAAACAGTCTCCTGTTGAAAACAGCATAGACAATTCCTTTTGTTTTGTGGGCAAAACTTCGGTTTTTAACCCACAAGTTCCAAACAAAACACCACGCAGAATTCCTAATCTCAGGATTACGCGTGATGTTGATGGTAAACGTTGTGCACAAAAGCCAACTTCTGACTTGCGTACGCAGCTTCAGGCCAAGAAAAATCCGGCCACTTACGCCAATGAGATCAGCAACTTACTTTATACTCATGGGGCTCAAAGATTTGCTGCACCAAATCAGAAAAAGAAGATACTGCCTTCTCCTACTGTTGACTTACGCCAAATGTTAAATCAAAAGCGTAGTGATAGAAATGTTCCTATGACTCTCCCTAATGATGATCATCACTGCGAGAGTCATCAAATTGTAATAAAATGTTGTTGCTCTAATACAAAGCGGTCTGTTTTTGACCGATTAAACTATGATGTGTCTCAACAATATGATGAACGTGATTTTGAGTTATCATATGCTTCTGTTAATATGGCTTCTCACATACCTAGACGAAGAGGAACGAGACGTAACTCGTCTCAAATTCCAAGTCAACAGAGATTTAACATAATCGTTGACAATTTTGAGGGTGTTTATCAAAATACACGATCAAGGAATCGTCAAACTATGATGCCCACTTCAGATTCTGAGGCTGGGGGTACTCAGAATTTTGATTCTGAAACTGATAGTGTGAACTCTAGTCTCTACACTAGTCCATCCGTAAGTTCAAAAGAGGCAGAAATTTATGTTGCTGGTGAGGAACCGGAATCTTCCGGTAATACAGAACAAAGACTAATTGTAGTCGAGCAAACCATGAAGGAGCTGATGGCTATGATGCAAAACATGCAACAAACTCTAATAGCTCAGCATACAGTTCCACCTCCAGTTCAGGTAATCACACCAAACCAGGATGGGCAAGGGGTAGACACACCCCTGAACAATCCTGAACCCATTGCTAACCAGGATTCAGCATCTCCTGAACCTCTTCATCCAGAAGGTGTACCACTTCCTCAGATGGGAGTTCCAATCCTTCCTGTTACTCTCCAATCCAATGGTATATTGCAGGAAGTAAGAGAATTAAAAGCAGAATTAGAGAGTATGAAACATAAAACTCATCTCCAAAAATTGGGGATTAAACAGCCATATCCTTCCTACTGGAATGATGTTCCCTTTCCTTCCAAATATAAACCACCATCCATGGTTTTGTTTGATGGGAAAACTTCTCCGAATCAATTCATAAATCATTTTGAAATGATGACGATTCATTTGGAAAAAAATGACGCCCTCCTCACCAGAGCTTTTATTGGTTATCTGACAGGCATTGCTTATGATTGGTATCGTAGTTTACCTGATAATTGCATATCATCATTTGAAGAATTCAAAGCAATATTTTTGTCTCGCTTTTACGAAGTAGGAATGGACATGAATATGTCCTCCTTGATAGCAATTAAACAAAGAGATAAAGAGGAAGCTCGGGCATTTATTGATCGATTTCGACAAGCAACTCTAAAATTGCCTCCTGGGATGCCAGATGCAGCGTTGATTGATACATGCAAGATGAACCTGCATCCTACTATTGCTGTCTTTATTGGGCCCACTCAATTCACTGATTGGCCTTCTTTTATTATGGCTGCTGCTTCAGCCGAAGATAATGGCAGATTGGCACGAGAAAATGGAATTATGTTTACCTCCGAAGATAAAGGAAAGAAGCCTTCTGCTGGCCCAAGTCATAACAATAAAGGTGGTGGAAAAGGAGATAAAGGAAAGGAGACATTGGTGGTAAACCTTTCCAAAAACAAACCTGCACCAGCTAATGTTGAGCCATCGAAACCAAAAGAGGAATATTCTTTCGATGAAAGCGACATTCCAAGTATATTTGAATGTCTGATGAAAAGTGGTAAACTCCAACTCCCAGACCCTAAACGACCTGATGAGGTCAATTTGACTGATAATCCCAAGTATTGTATCTATCATAGATACATTAACCATCCCACTCGAGCATGTTATGTCTTGAAGAAGAAAATTCAAGAATTGATCAATGCTAAAGTCATTTCATTGACTAATGATGATCACACCGTCACAACGAACATGACTTCTATACAATTTGGAGATTTCCCTCCACAACAAATTCCTGATGGAGTAATTCCAATCCCTAAAGCTACTTTGGAAATCGTAAATCTTCCACCAGCCAGAGATCAAGTTGAGGGATTAGTCCCTCTTACTTTGAAAAATGGGAAAATCATGTGGGTACATCCCGATTTAATACCTGATTTGGAGAAAGAAAGTAAAAATTCTAAATCCAAGAAAAATAAAAATGTTTTTACTTGTAACATGATCTCTCATGTTATATCTGGAGACTATGATGATCTTGATCATCTATGGGGTGGTATCCCTTTGGAGGAGAGGTTAAGAGGTCTTAACATATGTCCTCCGAGCCTAGCCCCTCCTGTCAAATTGAAACTCACTCACCAGCAACAAACAGCTATGTGCAGTGTGCCTTTATATAGAGCTCAGCAAATCTTTGCTGCATATGAAAAGGCACCCTTTGGAATTCTGCCACCTCCTGAGTTGAAGACTCATGTTGCTGAGACTCAAAGCACTTCTGATGCTCTTCTATTCGATGAAGTTTCACCACTGCCGGAGTCACAAATTGTTGTTTTTGATACTCCAATTACTACTGAAGCATCTTCTGGAAGTTCTATTCCCATGCATATCTATAGCCAACAATCAGTTCGCCTCATGAAGTTGATGGGTTATGATTTCCAGAAAGCCGAAGGATTAAACTATGGCAAAGGGATACGGCTTCCTTTACAAATGCAATCTCAGAAGAGCACTACTGGATTAGGATGTGAGATCCCTATCCAGCATAAAAAGTCTCATAAGAAAAGACCAAAAGGAAAGAAAACTACAACCTGCAATATGGTAGTAGTATCTCCTGAGTCTGCAGAAGAAGTTCTCACCGGAACAAGGTCCGGAAAAGAATATCTTAAAGACTATGAAGAAACTTCTAAAGAAATGGAAGATACAGTTGAACCTCCAAATCAACCTACCTCTTCTCAAATACCTATTAATCAGAAGCCTTCCAAACCGTCAGTAAATGAGAAGGGGAAACAACGAGCAGTACGCTTTGATGTACCTCTGAAGTCAAACCAAAGTCAGGGGATGATGAAACCCTACAAATTTGACATTCTAGCTCAACTGGCTAACACGCCGGCGAGACTTTCTATCTTTGAATTACTTCGTCTCTCAAAAGATAGCAGGGAAGCTTTGAGCGAGGCTTTGCTCCAAGCAGATTCTTGTTTGGCCCAACTTAAAACTCCTGATAGTACGTCTCCATCTTGTCCTCAATGTCATAGTGTGATGGAAACTCTTCCAAACATTACCTTCACACAGGATGACATGTTACTAGGCCACAATCGTCATGACAGGCCCTTGTATTATACAGGGTATATTGGAATGACTGAGGTGGATAGGATCCTCATAGATACGGGATCTTCCATCAGCATTATTCTCCAAAGCATGCTGAGACCATTGAGAATCTCTACCAGTGATTTAACTTATACTAACACAACTATTATTGGTTTTAATGCTGGCAGGAGCAAACCTTTGGGGAAGACTCGTTTGAAGATCCAAATCGGAGATCTCCGGACGATAGTGACATGCTATGTTATTAACTCCGATGTATCCTACAATATCCTGTTGGGAAGACCTTGGATACATGAGAATAATATAGTACCCTCTACCCTTCATCAGTGCTTCAAATATGTAGATTCACAGGGGAACGTAAGGACTGAGTTTGCTGATTCTGAACCTTTCAAGAACCTTGAAGCTTACTTCATGGATGCACGACTCTATAAAGAGGAATATGTTAAGGAGATCTCTGAGATTGCTGAAGACAAACCTTCCTTAGAAGATCAATCGTCTGCTGGAAGCTCGGTACCAGTAGAAGACCAACCTTTGAAAATCAAAGTCAAGGGACGAACTCAGTCTCAAACGGTTGATGATCAGCCTTTGGTAATAAAGGTTAAAGGTAAAATTCAAATCGCATCTGAAGAGCCTTTGAAGATCCCTGTCAAAAGTCAAATTCGAACTGACATGAGTGACCAGCCCTTGATCATCAAAGTTAAAGGACGTACATCCCGTCTTACTGATCCTGAGCCATTGGTTAACAACCTTGGCAAGTCTACGCCTAAAAAAGATGCTAGTCCATCAGCGTCTAATGTAAAAAAGTCCGTAAATGATGTAAATACTGGGCATGTATTTGTTCAATCTAATGAAGATTTTCTTTTGGAGTATATGGATGTCAAAGCTGTTTTAACTTCTTTTTCAGAGGAAACTTTATATGTTGATCATAAAGAAAATTCTTTTCCTCCACACATTGATGTAGGACCATATGCTCAGAAATTTCTGAAATATGAGCCCTATCTATTACCTGTTACACCATCTTCTCAGGCTTGTGTAGCCTATAAACAACAAGAAGAATCATATTTCTTGATTCCTTCTACCAAAACTTACAAACGACAGATTGTATTCGGTTTAGCAAGGAATATTCCCATAACACAAACTAATGATCTTGATGAGAAGGATAAAGGAAATATCAGAATTAATAGATATAGCCAACAATCTCAAAAGATTATTCAGAAAATGGGGTATGATTTGAAAACTATGCCGGGTCTCAATATGGGAAAAGGTAGACGGATGCCATTACGTGGAGATCCATTTTATCAGAAAACCCGATGCGGTTTAGGATATGATGTACATAAAGTGAATAATGAAGATGAAGAGGAATATTCCTCCAGTACGTCACAATCCTCTGATTCAGAAGAGAATCAGTATGATGAAGCTGAATAAATCTTCTCTGTTAATATGGTTCAAACTGATAATGAGTCTGAGTCATTCGAAAATGATCCTTGGGCTCAGCAGATGGATAATCAATGGGAATTGCGGTTTGAACAACGACAACCTCCTACGGAAGACGAAGTTATTCAGATAGATGTAGGTGATGAAAATACTTCTAAGCCAATATTCATTAGCAAGAATCTTTCTAAAGATGAAAGAGAGGCATTAATAACATTGATAAAAGAATATATTGATATATTTGCCTGGAGCTATGAGGATATGCCGGGTCTGGATCCCAAAGTAGCTACTCATAAACTCAATATATTTCCTAACGCTAAGCCAGTGAAGCAACAGCAAAGGCGTTTTCGACCAGACATGATGGATGCAATCGAAGCAGAAGTCAAAAAGCTGATTACTTGTGGCTTTGTTCGTGAAGAACAACATCCTGATTGGGTAGCTAACATAGTACCAGTCATGAAAAAGAACAGTAAGGTCAGAGTTTGTATAGATTTTCGAGATCTTAATACAGCCTGTCCAAAAGACGAATTTCCTCTTCCAATTACAGATGTTATGGTGGACAATACTTGTGGTTTTGAACGCATGTCTTTCATGGATGGATTTTCAGGATATAATCAAATCAAGATGCATCCTGAAGATGAAAAACATACTGCTTTTCGTACACCTTTAGGGGTATATTGTTATACAGTTATGCCCTTTGGTTTGAAGAATGCCGGAGCTACATATCAACGAGCAATGAACAACATTTTTCAAAAGCATCTACGAAAGACAGTAGAATGTTACGTAGACGACATTGCCGTTAAAAGTCGGTCAAAAGATGATCATATTCAAGACTTAAAGACAGTGTTTGACTTGATGCGTCAACATCAGTTGAAAATGAACCCTACTAAGTCTTTCTTAGGGGTTTCTAGTGGCAAGTTTCTGGGATTTGTGATCACCTCTGATGGCATCCACGTGGATCCAGATAAAATTAAGGCAGTTCTTGAAATGCGTCCTCCACGAAATCTGAAAGAACTCCGTGGCTTTCAGGGTCGTATTGCTTACATCAGAAGATTTATTTCAAATCTTTCTGGAAGATGTCAGCCTTTTTCCCGTTTAATGAAAAAAGGTGTATCATTTGTTTGGGATGAAGCTTGTCAGAAAGCATTCAATGACATTAAGCAGTATCTCACAAATCCACCTGTTCTGGTCCCTCCAATAATGGGAAGGCCATTCTTGCTTTATGTTCGGGCAATGGATCACTCTCTTGGTGCTCTTCTTGCACAGAAAAGTGATATGGGTCATGAACAGGCAATTTATTATCTTAGTCGAATGATGGTCGGAGCTGAACATAGGTATACTCCAGTAGAAAAGGAATGTCTGGCATTAGTCTTTTCCATTCAAAAGACACGACATTATGTAACTGGACAGACTATTCATGTTATATCTAGGATAAATCCTATTCGAGTGTTAATGAAGAAACCAAGTATCCTTAATTCTCGATTGGCTACTTGGGCGATGTTGCTTACACCATATGATATGGTTTATGTACCACAGAAGTCAGTGAAGGGTCAAGCATTAGCGGATTTCTTGGCTGCTCACCCTATTCCTGAAACCTCCAAGCTATATGAGGACATTCCTGACGAAGTTGCAGATTGCAATATGGCTATGGGAGATGATATTTGGCAACTGTATTTTGATGGAGCCTCACGAGTCGGACCCAAGGGCAATATTGTCTCTGGAGTGGGAGTAGTCTTGGTGTCTCCTGATAAATTAGTTATATACCGTGCCTATTCACTCAACAAGCCTTGTTCAAACAATGTAGCTGAGTACAATGCTTTGTTAATTGGTCTTCAAGTAGCGAAAGAACTAGACATTGAGTTCTTAGAAGTTTATGGAGATTCTCAACTAATCATCAATCAGGTCAGAGGAACTTATGAAGTCAGGAATCCTGACTTAATTCCATACCACCAGGCAACGATTGAACTAGCTCTATTGTTCAAAAGATTCTTCATAGAATTTGTGCCACGCTCTCAAAATTTAGAAGCTGATGCCCTTGCTAGTTTAGCAGCAGATCTAGCAGTTCCAATCAGAAGACAAAATTCAATAATTTTGTTAGATCGGGATTTATTCTGTATTAAAAATAACTTACATATTGAACACAGTTATACTTCAGAATTAACTCCTCAACAAAGGGATTGGAGAAGTCCATTTATAGACTATGCTGTCTATGGAATTCTACCTGAAGATCCTAAAGAAGCGGCATCAGTCAAGCGACGATCATTCCGATTCTATTATGACACTTCTATGAATATGCTATATCGTCGTTCTTATGACGGACTTTTGTTACGATGTCTTTCCGAAAATGAAGCTAAACGAACACTCCGTGAAGCTCATGATGGAGTATGTGGTGCACATCAACCTGGTCCAAAATTACAGGACCGCATTCGTAGAATGGGTTATTACTGGCCTACAATGATAGCAGATGCTATAGATTATGCAAAGAGGTGTAAAGCCTGTCAAATTCATGCAGACTTTATACATCAACCTTCTGAATTTCTTCATCCCACGGCAGCCTCATGGCCATTTGAAGCTTGGGGCATGGATATAATTGGCCCTATCAACCCCCCTTCTGTTAAAGGACATCGGTTCATTCTTGCTATAACCGATTACTTTTCTAAATGGGCGGAAGCAATTCCTTTGATTGAGGTGAAGACTTCCAATGTTATTAGCTTTATTAAACATCATGTGATTTATCGTTTTGGGATTCCCCGAAGGATAATCCATGACAATGGGCCATAATTTGCTAGCCATTCATTTTATAAATTCTGTGAAAAGAATCGAATTCAGAATCTGGCTTCTACAGCTTATAACCCAGCTGCTAATGGTTTAGCTGAGGCTTTTAATAAAACGATTATCAAACTTCTCAAAAAGTTTGTTTCTTCCAATAAACGTGATTGGAATGAGAAACTTGGAGAATGTTTGTGGGCATATCGTACAACGGTCCGAAATCCAACTGGTTTTACGCCATTCTCGTTGGTTTATGGATGTGAAGCCGTTCTTCCCTTGGAAATTCAGATCCCATCTCTTAGAATAGCTATTGCCAATGAGCTAACCTCAGAGAACAATGATCGATTGCGGCTTCAAGAACTTGAAGGTTTGGATGAAAAACGTCTTCAAGCGCAACAACATATTGAATTATATCAAGCACGCATCTCTCGAGCTTTTAATCGTAAAGTCAAAGAGAGAATATTTAAAGTTGGAGAGTTGGTTCTAGCTGTCCGAAGACCTATGGTTATGACTCATAAAAGTAAAAGAAAATTCCAAGCTAAATGGGAAGGTCCTTATGTTGTCGAGACCGTGTTTTCCAATGGGGCGTATAGATTATCTAAGCCTAATGGAGATTTACTTATGATGCCCATCAATGGCAAATTTCTGAAGAAATATTATGTATAAAGAAAAAGAGACATAATAAAATAAAAACTCTTTTATTTATCATATTATAATTCAGATACAAAAGATTAAGGATGAGAACCAGGGTCGCTGCCTTCCTGGTTGAATACATAATCAGCCAATGCGTAAAAGACATCATCACCTTGAACTCACAAAAATTTTGCGAGCAACCATCCTCAGCGCTTCCTCCTCGGCTGTTTCTCTTGGCTCCACTAAGAAAGAAAGGATGTCCTTGGGTGGTTTTGGCGTAGAAGAACTTTCGCCAGTCTTTTCCTTTTTGTGCGGAGACGACTCCATGGGGGTTGTCTCAATCGTCTTCTCAATCGCTTTCTCAGAGGCTTCTGTCTTCTGTGGCACGTCCTTGGAAGACATTTTTGCTTCTTTGGATAAAAAAAAAGGGAATGATACTTTATAAGAAAACTCTAAACTATTTATAGTAAAGAGTTATTTATGGACGAATGTTAATGAATAGTTTTGGAATTTGAAACAATCTGTCTTCTCGAAACTGACGGGTTCATCCATTAATTACAAATTCATCGGGTTCATCCATTTATTACAAATTCATCCATTTATTTCTATGGATTAGAAAAGAAGTTGCCGAAATAAATGCACGTTCTTTGTAAACTATTTATGGCGAGTTGATTTGAAAATCTCAAAAGAATTGTTTAAGAGAGTTTTTCTTTATTTTTTTCTCTTCCTGGCTGATGTTAATTATTATCCATCATGTCCATAGATACTTATCTACCTTTTTCGGGTTAGTCCAATCTGTTACGTCCATATTTACCTCTGACAGTATTGTATACCCTACAAAGAGTAAGATTAGCTATCTTTGGATAGATACAATTTATTTGTGAAGGCTTATCACGTCCATAATACCTCTGATAATTGTCCTACCTCTATTATTTTTGATAGAGTCACAAAAAAATCCAAAATGTGTTATTCATCTGATTGACATATTACATCAACATGGAAGAAAAGTTTAGAAAGAAAGAAATTCTTTTACAAATTTTACAAAGGAGGAGTGATCATGTCCTCGATCATCTTTCTCAGTTCTGCTATTCTTCTTTCTCGAATGATGAGTGCATTTTGAGAAGCAATTTTGCGCTTTGATTCTTCAGAATATTTACGAGAAAGCTCCGTAAAACTCATAACTAATCCTTCTTTTGCATCATTCAGAATTTTGAGAGTACTTTCCGAACCACAAATCTGTTCTTCCAAGACAGAACTTTGAGCCAAAGATTTATTTCGTTCAGCAATTATTTGTTCTCGTTCCTCTTTCAAACGAGCCAATACAGCTTCAGTCTCACGAATTTTGTCTTCCTGCTCCAAAAGCCGTACATGTGATTTTTCATAAGTGATTCGGTGCTGTTCTAACAGAGGTTTGCTTCCATAAAGAAAAGCTGTTTCTTGTGCAACTTTGGCATTATACTCCTGGAGAGCTTCTTGAAATAATAATTCTCGAGCTGTGTATTCAGCAGTTAGAGTGTCATATTCGGCTTGAATAAAACTCTCTATAGTGCCATGATAAATTTCTTCATATTCTCGTAAAGGTTGCTCAAGACCTTCAACTATGGCCTGCAACGTTGTGGCTTTCTCGGTGCTATGGAATATGGCAACATTTCCAATAACTGGGGTGATTGTGGCCTTCAAATCTTTATACTGATAGCTCCCCCTCAAAATCATTTTGGTCAAAGTTATCAAGGTGGTGTAGAAGGTATCAGTATGAACTTGGGCTAGAAAATTCATATCATTGATCGAGCTTGGAGTAGCTACACTTGTTGTCAGTCTTATTGGCAAAGAAAAGCTCGAAGTTGCTACTGTAGTAGCTTCTGCAGTAAGAACTTGTACTATTGGAGCCGATATTGGAGTAGTTGCTGGGATAGAAGTTTCAATCATCATATTTGTAGCAGCTATGCTTGTAACTTCTACGGCTATCTCTGGAGCTGATGTTCGAGTCAAAGCAAGAGGGAGGCTCACTTCAATGATAGGAGCGGACTCAGACACTGTTCCTATTATGACTTCAATTTCAGCAGCTGTAACCACAGCATCTTCGGTTGCTGATTTTTCAATATTAACTGGAGTCTCCTCTATTACGCTGGTGGCATTCAGAGCTGCAACATCTGTAGTTGATTGTTCAAATTCTGTTAGGTTCATAACAACAGCCGAGTCTTTCTCAAGAACAACGGAAGATGGTTCAGCGGGAACTTCTTCAGAAGATTTTTCAATTGATTTTTCAGTTTCGAAAACTTCCTCATCTGAATCATCAATTTCTTCTACATGTGGTTCAACAGGAAGAGTAACCTTCTGAAGAGGAGCTTTCTTAACAGGAGAAATGATTTTCTTGAGTATGGAACATGTTCCTGTAAAGAAAATAATAAATGAAATAGTTATAATATTTGATCATGTGAATAAAATCTATTTTATATAAAGGAAAGATTTGGACCTGATAAAAAATCATCATCAGAGTCCATATCCTCCCAATCATCCTCACCCAAATCTAAAGCTGGTTCATCAGAGGGAATGGGTTCATCCTCAATGGGAGTATCCCACTCAATGTCTTCAGCAATAGTCCTTGGAGCTACAGAAGAACCTTCTTCAAGAGGAGCTGTAGAAGACTCTACATTTTCTTCAAGAAGAGCTGTAGAAGACTCTATATTTGGAGTAACCTCTGAAACTGTGGTAGTAACAGTTATCGGCTGAAAAACAGCTACCTGTGGAGGAATAGTTGGTTCACTTGCAATTGGTGCATGAGTAGCAGTTGTAGATCCCAAATATTGAACCTGTGGTATAACTGCAGATGAAGATCCTACTCCAGGATCTATGGTTGATGGAAAATTGACATTAGAAACTTCCTCTTCAAATTCTGGCTCATCCAGGAGAAGCGGTCTTTTTATTGCTCTCCTCTTTTTCTTTGGGGAACTGATTGTCAAAGATGATCCCCGTTTCTTCCCACCTTTAGCAGTAAGTACGGGAGCTTCTTCCTTATCTGTGACAATAACTTCCAGAAATTCATCTGGAACAGCATCATTTATTGGGGCATCTTCTGGTAGTCGAACAACTTCTTCTGGATCTCCTTCTTTTCTGACTCGGAGACTTCTTCTTAAATCATATCCGGGGGAAAAAGAACGGATAGAAGAATAGAAGATTGTGTATGATCGTAGTATTTTTAATTCAGTAGTAATGGAAGTAGTTGGTATATAGAACTGGGCTCCTGTGCATCCAGTACTAAAATATCGCCAAACCCTGGCTCCATCAACTAATTTCCCGTAGCTATTGAAGACTGTTGAAGCATTCCCAACATGAAGCTGGTCATATCCAAACTGCCTTGCAAATCTACTTGGTAGATAAGGTTCGAATATACAGCGTTCACCATACCTGTACATCAAATGAGATGGTCTGATGCATAAAAGCCATTTAAATGCTGGTCGAGGGAGTGATGTTCTATCTTGACCTCCATCTTCAAGACGTACACCCAGAAGGTTTGATGGAACTGAGGGCTGGATGCAGAAAAAACTCCAACCATGAGAGTAATTTAATGATGCTCGAGTATCAGCAACAGAGGTCACCTTCCATGAAGCTTTGTTATATTTCAGAAGAAATATCCCTGATGGATCTTCCGGACCAGGAGACATCAAGCGATTATTATGAAATAATAACCAACCCATCAAAAACAGGAAGGGTAGCTCCACTCTGGGGAATTCGCTACGAGCTTTAGCTCCTAGAACTAATTCATTACTGAAACTCCTTAAACCAGATTGAAGCCGACATACCATGGCTGGAAGCAGACTCAATTTAGCCCTGAAAACTAGACGTACTGCCGGCCATAATGTGTCTCGATGGATTCTATCTATAGAAGTAGATCCAGGAACAATCCATTTGCGTAGCCACAAGGATAAGTAGCCAGCTAGTAGGGCCTCCTTCGAGATGTGCTTTCTGCTATGACGAAGATAACTGAGGGTTTCTATTCCTGCTGGAAAGTCACCAGTTTTTGATGACAGATATCTGTCAGGGATCTTGTGTTGATTCATCAAAGCAGCTATTACATCCCCAGGCATTGTGGTCATGAGATTGACAATTTGAGACTTGTTCTCTTGGAACCTCTCTTCGTCTTCCTTGAGAAGTCTATTCTTGTGATAGAATAAATATGTTGTCCATTTATTGACATAAGCCAAATTTGAAGGACTTTCATACATGGTAGTACAAGTCAGATAGTGACACATTAATTCTTGATATACTTCAACCAACTGAGGATTCTGCTTCTGAATCTCTGCCAATTCTTGGTTGGTAGGGGTATACTCTTCATAAGGGAGTTCTCCCATTGGTAATCTTGAAATATGCTCCATTTTATGGAGTGCAAACCCCATCTCACCAATTGGAGTTGAGATGGTACCAGTAGAATTGATGTACAGTTCTACCAGAGCCAGGAATAAATTGTGATTTATATGGATTCCTTGACTAGTAGCAGTAACTGCATTATATAGTCCAATGGTCTACAGTTCTGATTTAAAATACTTCAATACCCAGGCTGTCAACATGATCCAATTTTTATTCTGAGGATTCATCCATCCTTGGAGTCTAGGATTCCCTGAAGGATATAATACCCCTTTGTTCATAAACCGGTTTATGTTCATTTTTATCTGGACTGGTTGGATCAAGGAAGAGTCTTCACTGGGATTTTCTCCAGGCATTAACCCTTGGAACGGGACCACACCTCCATAACTAGTACTGGTGAAGTATCCCATACAGTTAGCCTGTTCTCTTCTGAATACTATTTTGCCAGGCTTGCCGTTTGTATAAGGAGTCAGATTCCATACCATCCTTCTGGGATGAGTAGCATGAAAAAAGGCAGCAATTGGATAATCCCTATTCATTTCGGGGAGGTACATTGCCGTATTTTCAAATTTGAATACCCAGGACTCCTTCTTTGGGTTTGTTTGGGATTTATTATCAATTGCATCTCCAAATAAAAATGAGGGCTTTAAATATTGCTCTAAAGTTAGAGACATCAATATTTCTCCATTCATCAAAGATAACAACATCCTCTCCCTTTGTGATGTGATCAAATTACTCCTTTCTTCAGGATAAATTGGATTGGTCTGTGGGAAGTTAACATGTGACAAATCTTCCAGATAATTGGAGCCCATAATTCCACAAGGAGAACCAAATATCTCTGCCAATGGATGAATTTGTAAATTGACTGCAAAGAAAAAGAGATGATAAAGTTAGTCAAATAGCCAAAATCTCTTATGCAGATGGTTATAAATGGACTACTTTACGCAAATAGTTTTACGCAGATGACTCTACACAGTGTCTACACAGACGAATTTACGCAGACAACCTTACGCGAGTGAGTCTACGCGAAAGTTTACGCAAATAGCTTACTTTACGCTGACACGTATACACGTGGGCGTATTGTGTTGATCTTTACATACGCTGACACGTATACACGTGGGCGTATTGTATTTATCCTTTTGTATGCTGACACGTATACACGTGGGCATCATTATTTTCCCAAATCTCTACGCTAATACGCACAATGTAGGAAAGTTTTTAGGGTTTATGACCTTGGTTAAGGTTCTGGTCAAAATCCTTAATCTACTCGTCCTTATTCTCATCTTCATCGATAAAAATTTTTATCAAAGTTCGTCTCCAACAATAATCGAAACTTGATAAATCTCTACCTTTAATTGGTTCAGCCACCACTGGAGGAATTTCTAGGGTTTCTTCTGATTGAGAAGCAGGTGTCTCAACACGATCGACCGACGGTGCAGTCGTCTTCTTTCCTTTGCCAGCAGCGGTTCTACTTTTTGGAGCCATTGAGAAGAACTTTTTTGAGAAGGAGAAGATGAAAGAGTTCTTGAAAATTTGAGAAGAGATAAAAGTTCTTCTTTGATGGAATGGAGGCCTATTTATAGAAATATATTTCGAAAAAAACTCTGGCCAATGGCGGTTGAGTATCCCGAATACTGTGCAAAAAATGATAAGGTTGTTCAAATCCCTGAGTTTACGCAGAAGACAGGTCAGAGCTTTACGCAACAAAGTCTTGCCAACCTCTACACAGGCTTCAACTTGTTCAGAGCTCTACGCGCTTGACACCTGTCCCGTTAAAGCTTTACGCATGTCTCAGCAGAATGAGAGCTCTACGCGCTTGACACCTGTCCCATTAGCTTTACGCGGTAGGACAGGCTGTCTCTTCTGCATTTAATGCAGAGATTTGGCCGTCATCATTATCTGACACAGAAGTCAGAGAGACATATTTTATATATTAAAGCTTTACGCCGCTGAGATTTCCTAAGATACGCAGATGGTTATGATGATGGTTTTTACTGTTTACGAAAAGACATTCCTCGTATAAACTTAATATTTATTGGTTACTGTGTTAAAAGAAGAGAGATGTTACGCTCGATTCTGATTATTCCCTATACGCAAAGAGTTTATTTAAGCTAATTAAATGCTTAAGGTTATATTAGCCACTCTTAAGTATACGCGTGTAGTTTATTTGGGTTGTTTTAATACCCAAGGCTAATTAGCCACTATACGCAGGGATTATTTTGAGTTTATTATTTTCTCCTCTCTACGCAGTTTACCATGATTATAGAGATACGTGGTACCACTTTCTCAGAAATCATGTGTACGAGATTACTTTTTGGCAGTATGTGAGATACGTGACATTTGTGTAATGCTCTGAATGAGGTCGTACTAAAAAGATCGTGCTGAGCAGTTGTATATACGTGGGCTACGTGGCATATGCGTAAAAGCTCCGAATGAAATCATGATGGTCAATTCTGGATTATAATATACAAGATTGATACGTGGCAGTTGCGTAAAGCTTCCAAAACACTTGCGTAAAGTTCTAAAAAGGATTTAATCAAAAAAAGATTAAGAATAAAGTTCTCTGACATTCCAAAAATAAACTTTTATTAATGAAGATCAGAAACAGCGGGAAAGAGAAAGAAAGGGACACATCCTATATCTTTTTCTTCATGGATTCACTAAACTTAGCGCCTAGTTCCTCCACATCGTTGATCCCCATACGGCACAGCAAATCCTTAAGCATCTCCTTTTGATCTTCCAAAGTGCGCTCATGCAGACCAAAGAAGCTGAGAAAGTTCTTGGCTAGTTGAGGGTGATCGTCTTCAAAATTGAAAACAAAGGAATCTGGCTCCTTACCCATGAGAATGGGATCACCATGGGAATAGAAACCCAATTTGCGCCCCTCTTCTTCGGCTTTCTCCTTCGGTGTCATGGTTGATGGATGAAGAAAAATTTAAAATCGTTTCATTTTTTATAGAGGAATCCACTGACGGTCCATATTCTACTTCAGTCTCGAAGGATGAGAATTCATTATGACAATAGAATTTCTGTGCACATTGAATTCGAACGCAGACGGTTGGTTACCCCATTCTTTATGCTTCTGTTCAAAGTATTTCAAATATTGGAAATATATTTGAAAACTTTGAAGGGGGTTTTGTAGAAGCATAAAGATAAAATCAAATAAAAAGCTTTACGCAATCAGTTGATGGTTCAGGCTTTACGCAGATATTTTTGGGTCAGATCCAAACTTTACGCAAGAAGCAGAGGAGGCATTACACAAGTGTCTCTACGCTATTACGCACATCTTTCGAGGAGCTGTTATGTCGCAATTAATGTTGATTACAGTTTTACATTGATTATATTCTCTGACAATGTAATACACGAGAATCGAAGAGGCTTAAGCTTTTGTTGAAGGCGGCAAGCTTTACGCACGTTACACGTGTCCTCTACGCATGGGAATTTCTACAAATTGATTTTGTAAAGTTTATTTGGGTTTTACACCCAAGGCTGTTTTCAGCCACTTTACGTGGATGGCATACGTGGATCTCATGCCACAAATTTCGAGGACGCATAGACGTGATACCTCATATTTCGCCGGATAATGGGACACTTGTCAGCTTGCGTAAGGATTAATTCCGTTACGTGGATAGCAGTTGCTCTTTCAGCTAGCGTAGAGGCCCGTTTTGGTTGCTTTTTACAGCCTATAAATGGCAGCATTAATTTTGACAGAGGGGAGTGGATAGAGAGAATCAAAAGAATTGTTATAATTCCCGAGTGTTCTTTTTTTTACTTCTTCTTCTCAAGAACAAAGTGAAGTAGAGCAGGAAAGCATTCGACTTGTGCCATCAGTGCCAACTTCGTCGATATCTTTCTACAGCCTCCGTTCTTCAGTTGTTCTTCTTCCTCAAGACAGCAAGCTTCTTCAACATCGTTGTGTGGTCCAAGGAACAAAGTGATCATTTGCGAATCAGACTTCCATAACAATACATTCCCAGAATCAAATTTGTACTTTTGTACTTTTTCTTGTTTTCTTTTCTTGAAGTTGTAAAGGCTTTTTGTTAAGTAAAACAGGAGGGTCCCGAAGATGTTCCCGCGGAGGTTTTAGTATCTCCTGACTTTGAAGTCGCAACAACTTCTGGGAAAGTACCATCTGCCGTGGAGGCCTTGGACGCTGAGGGTCGTACAGACTCGAGGCATCCTGATGATGAAGTGGATTGGAGTTCGTCGCCTTCTGGTGACGTCCCTCCAGCGTTGCAAGGGTCCGTTGCGGGGGCAGCAGAAGCAGTGAGGATAGAGGAGAGGGTTGATTCCCCTCCTGGTCATGATGAAGGGAGGTCGGCTGAATCATTGCCAAATCCTTCCTTGGCTTCAACCATGGACATAGAGATGGTTACCGATCAGGCGGTAGCGACAGATTCTGTCCCTGTAGAGGGACTTGAGAAGAATGAGGCCCTTCTGCCGGTCTTGTCTCCTGGGGCTGGCCAGGAGATAAATGTTGATCTCCCCGTTTTGCCGGGGGAGGTAGCTGATGCTGATAGAACGTCGGGGGTAGAAGAGGTGGCCGTTGACGTCGGTGATTTCTCCGGGCTTGAGAAGGGTAAGGGTGTGGAACCCTCTGTTGCTTCTTCCACTTGGGGTACTATCACGACGCATGTGCCGGCTCCTTCTGTTCCTTCGGCTCCTCGGGCTAGCAGTCTGGGCCCTGTTGATGAAGAGCCTATTGCTGCCGAGGTTGAAACCTCTCAGATCGAGGTTGGCGGATCTTCCTCCGGTCCACAAATTGTAGTAGCTCCCCCAACTCCTGCTATGACGCCGCAGGTGCTGGCGGATGCCGACGAGTATATGAAGTTCCTCGTCGAGGGAGTGTACAAAATGCTGGAGAAAGGTGTATCTGCAGTGATGGATGCCAAGGGGAGCTTTGCGACAGCAAAAGCTTTGGCAATGCCTTGTATCGAGCTGATCCGCGTTCACCAAGGCCATGATCATATGGCCGAAATTCTGGAGGTTTTGGTGATTGAGCTGGACGAGCGGCTCGCGGAACTGCAGCGCATCCAACGAAATGACCTCTCTGTCTTGATAGATGCAGAGATAGGAAAGTTGATGGCTGAAATCGAGGCTTCCCATCGAGCCGATGTGAGCAGTTGGGAGCGTGAAGTGGCTGGGACTGAGGCTGCGGCGGAGCAGTTGTCTCAATCTATGGAGAAGACGACGGAGAAGCGGGCTGCGGTAGATGCTAACATCGCAGAGGTTGATGCTCAGATGCGCCGTCTTGAAGACCAGCGGGCCCAACTTTAACTAGAAGCTGATCGTGTCCTAGCTGAACACGTGGCATTCAAGCAGGAGGAAGCGACTCTTACTCAGCGGACCCTTGCTTTGGCTCAGCAGCGACGACAGCTTGATGAGAAGTATGAGAGTAAAACTTCTGCTGAGGCTGTCGGATTAATGCGTCAAGAAGCCGAGCTGCGAGTCCAGGCGACTGTGGAAACTCGCACTGCCGACCTGAGACGTCGAGTCAGAGAGCTCTCATCCCACCCTGGAGAGGATCGGGGACTGTAGCTTCTCTTCTTTTTATGTATTTTTGCAACTCTTGCTGGGGAAATAGCGTATTTCTGTACTCCCTTCTTTGAAAAATAAAGAAATACACTATCTTTTTTTTTTGTGATGTGTTCATTTTTTGATCTCATGAACTTGATGATTTATGTGGACCTATTATCTTTTGTGCACCTTAGTTTTTAGGTACAGATAATAAGTTTGAAAGAACCAACATGTTTGCTCAGAGGTAATATGGACATGGCAATCATTAGGTTCAATTGATAGAATCTTCCTACTCAGAGGTATTTATGAACGTGGCAGGAATGATCCTGGGGGATACGCTGAACAACTCAGAGGTAATGTGGACGTGGAAGTTCTGCGATCAATGTACGACAACACAGGAGTTGTTTGTACGGGATGTTTACTCAGAGGTAATGTGGACGTGGTAAACATGAAGGATAGCGTAAGCTCACGAAAATGTAAGGTTCCGCTTTGTAGGATGTAGAGAGACAACTCAGAGGTAATGTGGATGTGGTTATCTTTCTATGGAAGGATGCCACGGAACAGCTGGGTTCCGGAAGCGTTTGATTTTATGAAAAGAGGTTGTTTGGGGAAATACATGTCTTGGAGGATGTCAAGAATAGTACTTTTTTAGGAACTTGCCGTTGATGGGCATCATGAACAAGTCCCCATTGGGTTTGGCAAGGCGGTAAGCACCGTTTGAGTATACCGTCTCAATGATGAAGGGTCCTTCCCATTTGGGCTCGAACTTCCCTGGTGTCTTGTGAGTTAACACCATTGGCCTTCTGACTGCTAAAACCAGGTCGCCAACTTGGAAAGTTCTTTGCTTGACCTTCTTATTGAAAGCCTGTGATATACGGGCTTGGTAAAGTTCGATGCGTTGTTGAGCTAGGAGACGCTTTTCGTCAAGTGCCTCCAGTTCCCGCAGACGACAACGTTGATTGTCTTCTTCTGTAAGATCGTTTGTGATTGCCACGCGGAGCGAAGGTATCTGTATCTCGAGAGGCAGTACTGCTTCGCTCCCGTAGACCAGGGAGAATGGAGTGTTGCCTGTTGGGGTCCGTACCGTTGTGCGGTAGGCCCAAAGGCATTTGCCAAGCTTTTCGTCCCAGTCGCGTTTGTTGGATGATACGACCTTTTTGAGTAGCCTGACGATAGTTTTGTTGAACGCCTCGGCCAATCCGTTTGCTGTCGGATTGTAGGCGGTTGAGGCCACATTTTGAATGCGATTCTTGTCACAGAACCTGCTGAAAATGTGGCTGATGAACTGGGGACCATTGTCATGAATGATTCGCCTGGGTACTCCGAAACGATAAATGACATGGTGTTTGATAAAGCTGACCACCCTGGAGCTTTTTACTTCCGCTAGTGGGACTGCTTCCGCCCATTTGGAGAAGTAATCGGTGATGGCCAGGATGAAACGATGTCCTCTTGATGAAGGAGGGGTGATTGGTCCTACAATGTCCATGCCCCAGGCTTCGAATAGCCAGGAGGCGACTGTAGGATGTAGAGGTTCAGACGGTGTATGTATGAAGTCTGCATGAAGTTGGCATGCATGGCACTTCTTAGCATATTCCACTGCGTCGGCGACCATGGTTGGCCAGTAGTAGCCCATACGTCGCAGTCGATCTTGCAACTTAGGACCTGGTTGGTGAGCTCCGCAAGTTCCGTCATGAGCTTCTCGAAGAGCTTCGGCCGCTTCTTCGTTAGACAGGCATCGAAGGAGAAGCCCGTCGAAGGAGCGTCGGTACAGCGTTTTAGTGGCTGTATCGTAGTAGAATCGAAGAGAGCGTCTCCTGACTGAGACGGCTTCCTTCGGGTCTTCCGGAAGGATTCCGTAGATGGCGAAGTCGATGAACGGGAATCTCCAGTCTCGGACATTAACATCGGTGTTTGTTGGCACGGCGTGAGCCATTTGCAAACATAGGTTGTTTCTGGGACAAATCAAGTCTCGGCCAGTTACCGTGACATAGTGTTGAGTCCCAAGGGGCGCGGCCAATGAGGCTGCGAGGCCAGCCAGAGCGTCAGCCTCTAAGTTTTGTAGACGGGGTACATGTTCGATGAAGAACCCAGTGAAGGTTGAAATAATGTTCAACGTAACTTCATGGTAAGGGATCAAATCTTCATGGCGAACTTCGTATTGCCCCCGAATTTGGTTTACGACGAGTTTTGAGTCGCCGTAGGCTTCCAGATGATCCACCCCCAGCTGTTGTGCTAGCTGGAGTCCCATGACGAGTGCGTTGTACTCAGCAATATTGTTGGAGCACGGCTTCGAAAGAGAGTATGCGCGCTGGATGACCAGCTGATCGGGGGAGATCAAGACTACCCCCACTCCTGCGATGATTTGGCCGTTGGGGCCCGTTCTTGAAGCGCCATCGAAGAACATCCGCCAAACGGGACTTCCTTCAGTGACGTTTGATTCTTGGTGTAAGACCCAGTTTTCTGAAATTGGGGTATTTTTAAAAATTTATTATTTTTATTATTTATTAGTGGTATTTTAGTCATGGTATAATTTTTTGGTGATTTTAGTTAATTTAAAACTATTTTCTAAGTCATGACTTATGACTTTGTGATTTACTAATGAAACCCTAGTGTAACCTTATAGTTACTTGTCCTAGAGACTAACCATGATCATGTGAGCCTAGTCATAAGTTTAGAACATTAAAATTGTGGTTTTAGCCTAAGGGGTATTTTGGTAAATTTCTAGGAATTAAGTAGGATTAGGGAGATTTTACTATTCATGGACTTTTGATTAGTGACTTGATAATCCCTAACCTAGTTTACCCTAACCTAGAGATTAGTCACTAACCTAGGAGGCTAATGTTAGATGTTAACCTATGTGTAAATATCTAGGTTTGATAATATCTAGATATTTTACTTTTAGATATTTTAGAAACCTAAAATATCTATCCCCTTAGTCAAATACTTAGGAGCTAAGTTTTGCTAGGTGGATAAGCCCTAAATATATACCCCTACCCCCCCTTGGCAGCCCACACTTCTATATAACCCCATGGATTTATTCATGAACAAAATTACATGAAATTAAATCCACAAAATTCCCTTTTCCTTCAACCCTTGATAACTTGATCATTCTTGGTCCAAATTGACTCTAGTCTCTTGCATTGGAACCCTACAACATCTAGGGAGCTAAGGAAAGCTAGAAATTCAGAATTTGGGAGCTTGGGCATCATCGAGTTGGAGATCACACAACCCCATTCTCATTATTTTTCCTTGGATTTGCACAATAGGTATTTTCTCACAAACCTAGTCAAATTCCTATTTTTCTTTCATAATTGCATTCATATAGGAATAACAATACTGTGGGTAAAGTTTGGTAGGAAGTAGGTTCGATTTGGTGTCCGTATCGGACACGTATCTGTGTCTTAATTGCAGTGTTTGGTGAAATGTCACTTAGGATTTAATGTTGTGTTTTTGTAAAACAAAATATATTTTTGGGTAGACCTAGATGTGTAGGACACGATTCCCTAGGACTGAGCATGAATTGGACACTGTTCGTGTCCAAAACAGGACACGAACCCACTGATTTTAACACACTGTGCACACTGTAAACACGCAAGTGTTTGACACTTCGTGTCGTGTCTACACGTGTTGTGGATACGATACAGTAACCTAGACACGTACCCTGACACCTCACCTATCCTAGGACACGACCACGAGGCCCTAGGTGACACACACGTGGCCCTAGACTGGTCGACACGCGTGCACGACGCAGCACGACAGTGCGCGCGGCTCCCCTGCTGCTGCACATCTCGTGCTCGCTGCACGTGACACGTGGACACATGCCACTTGGCACAGAGGTGGGGGCACCCTCTGACAAGCCCCCCCTCGAGTCTCACAACTTCTCGTGTCGTATCGGACACGAAATCGCACTCGCACTGGACACACACTGTCACTTACACGCGCGCACAGTGCCTCTGATACGCACTTCGTGCGCGGACACGGGGACACTTGGACACGAATCAGGTACCTAGACACCTAGCCTGACCCTAGGCGAACCCACACGCGGGAGCACGAGACACATGGACACGTGTGTCGTGTCCTACACGCGTGTGCACCTTAGCACGATACTGTGCACTGTAATTTACCCGATTTGGGTTTTAGACTCCTGGACACGCCGTGTCGTGTCGTGGTGGACTCCCATGGACACACGCGACACGTACACATATGGGGTTAGGTTTACCAACCCTTAGTCTTGGGTATTAGCTAGGGTTGGGTCGTCAATTTGGGTTTACCTATTTTCTCTGTACACTGTCATATTTCCAGAGTTTGGATAAATTCCCAGTTTTTAGAAATGAGTTTTGATTTGATTTTTATTATCATTTATACATGTATATGTATATTTCAGTATTGTATACATATGTATATATATATATGTGTGTGTGTATGTGAGTTTTTAGGGTGTACACATGTGTATAGATATGTATATACACATATGTATTAATGTAGGTTTGTGTGTGTGTTGGGACTGGTTTCCTGTTCCAGGAAACTGAACCCCCCCCCCCCATTCCTGTGTGTGTGTCCCTTCCCTCTCTCTCATTGTCTCACTCTCTCTCTATTCAGTCTCCCCTATTCTCTCTCTCTATATGAGTCTCTCTCTCTCATTATATCTATATTTATATATTGTATATATATTGTATATATATTGTATTAGGTATATATATACATATACATATATATGTCTATATGTTATAGAGATGTGTGTATAAATATAAGTTATATATATTTGGGTATGGGTATATACATATTGACCCCTATATATAGGTATAATGTATAGACCCTATTATAGGTGTAAACCTATGAACCCTATAGCCTTGACCTAGGAATACTAACCTATGGGCTATGATACTAGCCTATGGCCATTAGGCCTAACCCTCATTGACTAGTAAACCAAGACTTAGCTAGTTTGACCCCAATTTGACTAAGTGTTGACCAAGGTCAACCTTAGGTCAAATTTGAACTAGCTTAACCTAGTTTTGACTTAAACTAACCTAGAATGACTAGTTTGACTAACCCTAACTAGTTTAACATTGTTTAACCTAACTTGGACTAGTTTGACCAGTTTGACTTTTAGTGTTGACCAGGAGTTGACTTTAACCTAGATTAGACTTGTTTAAACTTGTTTAACCTTAAATGACTTAGTTTAACTTCTTGTGACCTAGTATGACTTGATTTGACTTAGTTTGACTGTAGTGTTGACCAAGTTTGACTTTGACCTAGATTGTCTTAGAATTTATATAGATTGCATCGTAGATTTCATTTACTTTCATTTTGGACTCTATTTTAGGACATTGTGACCCTGGTACAGGCATCTGATATTACACTACTCTTTCCAGAGTAACAGGCGAGTACATTCTCTGATAATTCTCTCATTTATTTGTCGATTACTGTATTTCAGTTCTAGTTAGTTCTATGTGATTCTCTGTATCAACACGTATGGATATTTCTGGATTCATGTATGCGACACATACCTTACTTACTGATCTCTATTACTGGAATCACTGGAATCATTCTGGAATCATTTCTGGAATCATCATTTGGCCGGACTCATCTCGATTTTTGTGTCTTGTACTGGATTCACTTGCTGGGCGGGGAAATATTGAGTAAGACATGTAGACATACCCTAAATCTGGAATCTCCAAACTGGAATCTACTGGAAGCATAGCCATCTCTTGCCTGATCAGTGAGAGATGTGCCTGATACCTACAGCCGTTTACATGTCGACCTCGGTATTTTAAAACACACTGTTAGATAATAGTTGGACTCACCCTGGTTTCATTGATCACTGTTGGACTCATCTTGTACTGGAAATTATCTGGTATCAGATTATATGGACTGGACTCACACTGGGATTATATTAGACTTATATCGTACTGTCTAGACTCACACATGATATTCTAGTTCAGTTAGCTTTTATTACAGTCTTCATTGCCATGATTCTTCTCTTGTTTTAGTTACCTTTCTTTTCTTGTATCTTACTGTGTCTCTATGCCATCATTACCTGCATAGAACTGCCATGCTCATCAATAAAACTGTCTATAACTGCTTTATAGTTCTTTGTCATTTACTTGGGTTTTTCTTGATGAGTTGTACTCGTTCCCGTCCTGATTGGACCTGTTAAAAATATTACAGATGATAATCCTGTGGACATATGCCCTGCTTACCATGGACCTGGCGAGGGATTAGCTACCTTTGGTTCTGACTCTCAGGAGTGATTCAGGAGATTAGCTAGTAGACTACTTTAGCTTTCATGTTTTGGCTTGTTGTATAAGTTAAGATATTGAGTCTGTATTTAAGTTGGTTTGAGATATTGGTATATTATTTTAGTAGTTAGTTGTTGTTGTCTTTAATTCCTTAGGTATAACTTCTGTGTTATCTTTTCGTGCTTAGACTGTGTTTGAGTAGATCATACCCTTTACTTGCCCTCCATTCGGAGCTGATATCTGGACAAGTACTTTTTATATTCACTGCATGAGATTAGTTAGCAACCTAGAACAGCTTACTACCGCCGACACTGCGGCATAGGCTGGACGTAACCACTTCTCGTGCCCCTATACAGGGTGCGGGTCGTGACACTTGGACTTCATCCGGGATGTCTTCATAGAGTTTTGAAGATTCTGGGATGGGGTGTGCAGCTAAAAAGTCAGCCAGAGCCTGACCCTTGACCGCCTTCTGTGGGACAAATACCATGTTGTATGGCATTAGTAGGATCGCCCATGTAGCCAGTCGGGAGTTTAATGACCCTGGCTTCGTCATGAGAACTCTGAGTGGATTTACTCGGGAGATGACGTGAATTGTCTGACCCGAGACGTAATAACGAGTCTTCTGAATGGCAAACACCAAAGCCAAGCACTCCTTTTCAACGGGGTTGTACCGGTGTTCGGCCCCGATGAGTGTTCGACTGAGGTAGTAGATTGCTTGCTCGTAGCCTGCATCGCTGTTTTGAGCCAGTAAAGCGCCGAGGGAATGATCCATGGCACGGACGTAGAGGAGGAATGGTTTGCCGGCGACAGGTGCCACTAGGACTGGCGGGCTTGTCAAGTAAGCCTTGATGTCGTCGAAAGCCTTTTGGCACTCCTCTGTCCAGATGTAAGAGACTCCCTTCTTCATGAGCTGAGTAAAGGGTTGACATTTACGGGAGAGGTTTGCTATGAACCTCCGGATGTATGTCAGACGTCCCTGTAAGCCCCGAAGTTCTCGAAGGTTCTTCGGAGGGTCCATGTTGAGGATGGCTTTAGTCTTCTCGGGGTCGACATGAATGCCTTTTGCCGTGATGACAAAGCCCAAGAATTTGCCGCTAGAAACCCCCAGGAAGGATTTAGCGGGGTTCATTTTGAGTTGATGTGCCCGTATGAGATCAAAGACCGTCCTCAGGTCCTGTAGGTGATCTCTTTTGAGGCGGCTCTTGACTGCGATGTCATCAACATAGCATTCAACTGTCTTGCGAAGATGTTGACGGAAGATAGTACTCATCGCTCGTTGGTATGTTGCACCGGCATTCTTCAAGCCGAAGGGCATTACTGTGTAGCAGAAAACACCTTTCGGAGTCCTGAATGACGTGTGTTTTGCGTCATCGGGGAACATCTTGATTTGATTGTAGCCTGAATACCCGTCCATGAAGGACATGCGTTCAAAGCCACATGTGTTGTCGATCATTACATCGGTGATTGGGAGCGGGAATTCATCCTTCGGGCAAGCAGAGTTGAGATCCCTGAAGTCGATACAGACTCGTATCTTCCCGTTCTTCTTGGTGACAGGGATGACGTTGGCTACCCAGTCCGGGTGTTGTTCCTCACGGATGAAGCCACTGGTCAAGATCTTGTCCACCTCCTGATCGATGGCATTCATGATGTCCGGGCGGAAGCGTCGCTGTTGTTGTTTGATAGGTTTGGCATCTGGTAAGATGTTCAACCTATGCATCGCGATCTGTGGATCGAGACCCGGCATGTCTTCGTAGCTCCAGGCGAAGACGTCAATATACTCTTTAGCCAGTTGGACTAAAGATTTTCGGTCTTCTTCTTCCAAGCTTTTGCTGATGAAGATGGGTTTAGAAGAAGAGCCATCCCCGAGGTCGATCTGCTCGACTTCGTCTTCGGTGGGAGGTTCTCGTAACTCAAAACGAGACTCCCATTGTTCTCCTAGGCGCTGAGCCCAGGGTTCCTCTTCGAAGGGTTCCGGCGGTTGGTCTTCGCCTTCATCTTTCTGAGGTTGCGCCGATGTCATGTTAGCTGACAGCACTTTCCTGAAGACTGATCCGATACTGGTATCAGAATCCCACGTCGATGCTTCAGACGAGTGGGAATGTTCTATGTCTTCTGCGTCTGAACTCTCTGGAGTTGATGGCGGCGTGACATAGCCTAACCCCCGTCGAGTCCGATTATAGTAATCCTGTGGCTTTCCATTGGGCATCGAAAGCCGGACAGGGAGATGCCGACCCTTGCCGTAGTTTAAGCCTTTGTTGCTTTTCAGGTCATAGCCCATCTTTTGGATGATGTGCTTAGCCGCATCTGTGTACCGATAGACTTGTACTCTGCCGGTATCAGGTTCGGGCTCGATTGACGGGAGGTCCCGCCGACGCTCGATTTTGCCCGAGATGATGGTGCCTTGGTCTCGGCTCCGTGGAGGGACTATGAAGACTCCTTGAGACGGGACTATTTGATTATGGTAGACGGTCGTTACTTGTGTTTGCAATGACCGTAGAGCATTGTCTAATGTATACATGGCATTCCAGTGTGGAAGACAAGAATAATTGAAAGACACTCTATTATTGATAAAGTACGAGATTTTATCCCGTGGGATTACATTGTCGAAGGAGGGTGCGTCTACATCAGCGGAGATATATTCGCCAAGCTCCTCATCTGTAAGCACTGGGGCCGGATCAGGAGAGTCCTCCACCGCTCTGACTTTGGGGTCTGAGAGGGTTATGTGAGCCCTCTCCGGCACCTTGGATGACTGCGGCGGCCTGCCTTTAAGACGCACCTTGAGAGGTGCCTCGGTTGCGCCTCCGATGAGTGGCGCCTTCCCTTGTAATTTTACCACCAGGGGAGCCGCTGTTTGAGGTGGCTTTCCCTTGAGGCGTATCTTCAGGGAGCTTCGTGAGTCGGTGCTTTCCCTGATAGCTTGATGCTCATTGGAGGCGCCTTCTGGGGAGGCTTGCCCTTCAATCGAATTTTCAAGGGGGCGTCGGGAGTCATTTCGGGCTCCATGTCCGACTCTGTTGCCGTCTCTGCCTCATCATCAGCGTCATTGGCTTCCTCCTCGTCAATGGGCTTGTACAAGTCGGAATCGGTGAAGTAGGCCTCAATCCCTTTGAAGGGATCGATATCTGCAAACTCCGTCCGGATGACGCCGTTGGTGGATACATATTTCATGCATTGGTGGAGCGTGGAGGGCACCACCATGTACTCATGTAACCATGGTCGTCCGAGTAAGATGTTGTAGTTGACCTCGGCATCCACCACATAACAAGTCACCTCAGTTTTGAGGCTGCCGATGTGACATTTCAGCCGGATCTTGCCCAGTGGCTCGCTCTTGCTAGCGTTGAAGCCACTGATGGTCGTATTGGAGGGCGCCAGCCGGTACATTGGGATCCCCAGCTTTGATAGCAGCGCCTTTAGAATGATGCTTAGGGAAGACCCCGGATCGATCTGAATCCTGCTCACCTTTACCGAACTGATGTACCCTGTGTAATACAACGGTCGGTTATGTCGGTGATGCTTGAGCAGCATGTCTTGTTGGGTGAAGGTTATGTTTGGGATAACTTCATCCGCACAATGACAGTGTGCACAAGTAGTTGGGAGGTCTTCAGGCTGCTTGACTTGACTGAGAAAGGATTCGGCATCCTTCAGAGCTTCGCAGAGAGCTTCTCGGGAGTCCTTAGAGAGACGCAGGAGCTCGAACAAAGACAAGCGTGCAGGAGTACTGGCCAGTTGCGCCAGAATGTCAAAATTGTGGGGCTTGGCTAGCCCCGAAGCATTTTCTTTCCGCAGAGGTTTGTCGAAACGGGCCTCCACTTGCTTTTGTTTATTGGCTGCTGAGGGCTTGGATGGACCCTCCTCAGGGATGGTGCCAGGAGGCACCACTTCGGCGGCAGCTTCACCGGACTGGGAGTTCTGTTGTGCACGCGTCTGCACAGGAAGCGCCTCTTCCGTTGAAGAAGAGACCGTGCGGCAAGACTTGATCTTCCTGCCTTATGCTTTGGAGGTAGGGCGTACCTCCGGTTGAGTTATCTCGGAGACGAGGTCGGGGTGAACCCAGAGGACCTCTCCTCGAGATGTGGTGAGTGGGACAAGTCCACTCACATTGTCATGGGTGGGTGGCAAGTTCACCACCTCCATTGTCGCCTTAGGGATGGGGACGACTCCATCTTGTGTGGTAGTCGGCGGCAAGGTGCCGAACTGAAGTGACACCACATTAGCTGACACCGTCTTCTCTTCATAGTCGACGGAGATTACATCCGCATTGATCATGCGCTGGATGTAATTTTTGAGGACGTAGCAGTCCTTAGTCGGGTGTCCGACAAACCGATGGTAGTGACAGTACCTCGGGTTGTCCACTTTCCCGACTTCATCGGGCCGCTTCGGGTCCGGAAGCTTGATCTTGTCACCCTGCTTCAGTATCTCAAAGAGTTGCAGGGTATCGTCATCATTGAACGAATAAACCTCCTTGGGTCTCGGTGCCAGTGGAGGCTTTTGAGTAGGCGCAGATGCGCCCTTCGAGGCATTAACAGTCAATGCCTGTTTCCCCTTTGTTTCTCGTCCGGAGTTGTTGATTGCGGACTTTTTCCCCTTATCGTCAAAGGCGGGAAAGCTAACACCCAGAAGACGTGCATTGGCCGCCTTCTTCTCTGCAGCTTCAGCTTCGATGATTAGGGAGCTCCAGTCGGGAGGGGGAGTAGAGTTAAGCCAGAGCGTTACTGCAGGCAGCATGTTCATACTGCAAGCGGAGAGAAGCGCATGCTCTGGCATGCCTGGAGGTAGCCTGAAGCAGGCCTGACGGAAGCGTTCGATGAATGCCCGAACCGTTTCCTTGTCCTTCTGGCGTATCTCAATGAGAGACGCCATCGTCATGTCCTTCCCACCGTCGTAGAAGCGGTCGAGGAAGAGGCGTGTCAGGTCGTCGAAGGACGATATGGAATTATCGGGGAGGCTGCAGTACCAGTCATACGCAACCCCTTTCAGGGCCCCAACAAAGATGCTGGTGAGGAGCGCGTCCTCCTTCGGAAGATGCCCTATCTGCGACTGGAAGTACGTCAGGTACCGTCGTGGAGAGTCCTTCCCGTCATACGGCGTGAGTGTTTGTGGTTTATACTTTGGGGGATAAACCACCTTGTTCCACTCAAGGGGATAAGGCTGGGGAATGCCCATCTTCTGGCGCTCCTCCTGCCTGTTCTTGGACTCGAAGCGCTCCCGCAGATCTTTGATCATTTCGACCACGTCCTCCGTGGAGCTAGGAGTCGGGGAAGGAGGTACCACCTGGAGTGGAGCGTTTGAGGGCTCCGACGTCCGGGGTGCTTCTGTGTCTGAGGGTGTCCGTTGGAGGGACACACTCGACTCTCCATTGGCTCCTGGGTCGGGACCATTTGAAGGTGTCCTGATCAAGGCCGACCGCATCTCAAACACTGCTTGAGTCAGCGCTTGCATTGAGGCAGAGAGAGTTTTGAGTCCTCCCTCTAGCGAGTCTATGTGCTGGACAATGTCCTGTGGCGGCGCATCAGTCTCAAGATCACCCCCGGTCATGTATACTGTCATGACACGGCCGGAAGTGGATGGATTAGTTGAGGCTTCGCTCTCAGCCTCGCTCTCATGTGGGGGAGTCACTTCTCCTGGTGTTTGGCCACCCCCAGCCACATTCTGGAGTTCGTCTTCGACAGGCGCATCTGCAAGGGCCTGACTGCCCTCAGCTCTGTCTTGACGGGCCTCTTCGTTTCCAGCACTACCCCCGGCGGTGTCCTGGAGGACATCGTCATTTTGAGGGGCTTCAGGGAGGCCATCTTCGCCTTGATGAAGATCAGCCGCAGCTGTGCTTTGGACATCTTCGTCTTCGGAAGGAGGCTCGACAAGGGTCTGGCTACCCCCAGCTTCCTCCAAGAACTTCTTCCTCGATCGAGTACCTTCGAACACTCCAGAGGTCGTGACAGCTGCCTTGGTTTTCCTCGGCTGGCTTTTGGATGAAGACGAGGAATTGGCAGTCGTCTTCCGGACAGATGAGGAGTTGGAGATCACGTTGCATGAAGCAACCTTTAGCTCCTCTTCTGCTGACACCTTCGTCCCAAGGCGATGTCGGAGGGGTGTCGATGATTGTAGCCGTTGGAAGACCGACTGCTTTGGCGGTACTGCCGTCTTGCAACAGCAGTTGATGGTGACCACTGCACAAGTGTGCCCCGCGAGAGGCGCATCGTGCTTGTTGGTCAACTCTCCTGACCGGCGCTTGTGAGTAATTACGTTGCGCAAGTCGTTGGAGGAGAGTGCTACCCTCACACCCCTCTCAGGTGCATGGCAGGGCCAAGCGCCGGGGTGGTCGGGTGAGTGCTGCGTCCCCTGATCTAATACCAAGCAGGCATCACGATCAGTAGTGGGGGAACCACAGCATTTGAAGTGACTTGAACGGACCTCAAACGCACAACCAGAGGAGGCGCGGGAGTTCAAGACCACTGAGTTTGCCTCTCTCGGCTTGGTTGTGCACGCAGTGAATGCGCCCAAGCGAGATGAGGACTTTGAAGATCGACTCGTTGTTGGTGCAGAAGCACTTGAGTCAACTTTGTACAGCTTGTCATCGGCAGCGCGCGTGATTGTAAGCGCGTGCCTCTGGTCGGCTGCTGGCATAGCACGTTTGTGGCGCATGGCCCGTGTCGCCTTGGATTTCTTCGTACCAGCCCGCTGGGGCGCATAGTACTCAGCATCCAAATTCTCCTCGCCATTACAGCGAGTGAGTCTGTCAAAGACAGAGGCTCTTTGTGGCGCATCAGAAGTGATGCGCGGGGCATTGGCTGCGCCCCTGCTCCGTCGACGTATCTTCCTCGCCTGAGAGGAAGATGGCTGGGGAACGTGGTCAGCCGCACGCTTCCCCGAGAGATGAGCTGCATCGGCGGGCGCACCTTGACTGCTGAGGACGTCAGCAGGAAGGGGAGGCTGGACGGGCGCATCCCCTTCAACGGTGGTGCCCAAGGCGTCGACTTTGCGCACCCAGACTGCGCGGGTCTTCTTCGGCTTCGACAGCCGCTTCGAAGGACTCGCACTTCCTTCAGAAATGAACTCCTCGTACGCCTGTTGATTGAGGCGCACTACCAGCGTCTTGTGGGAGGAGCCCACCTTCACGTCGTCGGCCTGTGACACAACCTTCTCGACAGAGGAGAAAGAAGTCCCCAGCAGAGTCGCCAGCTTGTTTGCCATTAAAATTATTTTGATTGAAATCTTAATACAAACAGAACAGTGATACAATATAGGACTTAGATGTAGTCCTAGGAGTACACTTTTGTTTAAGCTGGGTCCTTAGTGCCAATGGAGCGAGTGGTAATGCGTTGACTCCGTTGACCGGCTGACGACGGTTATCGGTTCTCTGAAGGTGTTGATTGCTCTGGGTGCTGGAGCTTGCTGAGAGGAGAAAGACGTTGAGTGTCTAGAACTGCCTCTCGGTGATTCTCTGTTGTGGATCCTTGTGTGTTCTGAGTCTCTGTGTGTGTGTGAAGAAGATGATCCTACTATTTATAGTTTTGCAGACTGGCTGCTCATGCGCGCATGCAGGATGCACCGGTGTGGGGACGCCACGTGGAGGTTGCTGATGGAGGCACACGGATGCTGCGCCCTGATCGAGGGGGAGAACTCTTCATACTGCTGTTGTGAGCCGACACGTAGCAGAGAGAAGATCTTTCCGTTGCTGAAATCTTGGATGAGTTGAGTCAAAAGACACGTGTCGTCGACTCATGGTTCGAAGATCTCGGATTTGGTGGAGAGAAGTGATCTGGTGAGCTGCGCCTTGGATTGGGCGCAGGAGGAGGCTGCGGCTCATAACCTTTAGGAGTTACAAACCATTTGGGGCGCATGGCTTTTGAGGCGCATGCAGGCGACTTTCCTTCTGTCTTTCGGGATCAGAGAGCAGTCTGAGGCGCATGGCTTTTGAGGCGCATACTAATTTGGACGCATGGCCGTAGAGGCGCATGCTGATGGTGGAGTGGCCACATGGCAGTAGCCGTCGAAATAAAGTCATGATGATGCTGACGTTGCCGACGCTTCGTTTTCTGAATAAAGCTGTCAACTGTTCAGACTTTGGGAGGCGTGCTGCCAACTCTGTCAGTTCAGCATTTAATGTTGGTGACGTTCGATGGACAGCTGAGTGGGCGCGTCGGGTTGGCGTTCCACTCGGTATGGAGATGTGTGAGGGCGCACCCTCTGTAATGCGCCGAGTACTGTAGGGCGCGTCTGTGTGATGCGCCTGATGCCGAAGGGCGCGTCCGTGTGATGCGCTGTCTGGCTGGCGCATCGGACATGTCCTTTAATGATGCGGCTGTCTCGCTCTTCGAGTGCCATAAATAGCCGTTTGGCTGAATTCGAGGCGTCCGGTTCATCCATTTAATGTAAATTCATTACACAAAATTCGGAGGGCCATCCACTTGGCGCGTGGGTTTGATCTGCCCGGCCTATAAATAGTGGCATGGAGAGAAGATTTGCTTCTCATTCCCTCACGTTCTTCCAACATGAACTTGAACATGCGGGTGCATTCTGTTGACGAAGTGCTCCCGAGGGTGAAGATGAGACGCTGTGTTGTCTTCGATGCTCTTGAAGGTGACTGTTACATCCAAAAGACGGAGTCGAGGGCTTCTGAGGCAGGCGGAAGGTGCCTGTTGCATCCAAAGATGGGGATGCTCGAGCCTTGTCTCCGTTATTCCGGAAGAGCCGTAGATCGGAATGGCGGTGCTAGGCTCTCTCTTCCTTCAAAGTGGGTGTCGCCCACTTTGATTGTGTTGAAAGCTGCTCCTTTAGCCGCGGTTTCGATCACGGTCTTCCTTCGGCTTTGGAGGCTCTTTCGAAGCCTCCCCTGGCCACAGCATTTATGGTGCTCTTCTCTTCCTTGGTTCCAGCTAGAGGGGAGCCTGGTTGGAAGAGCGGCACATAACTGGGCTCTGCTCGGCCAGGTGAGCCTGGCTGGAAGAATTTGGCTGAAGGGATGCACATAGCTGGGCTGTTGAAGGGATGCACACAACTGAGCTGGATGTACATGACTGAGCTGCTGAAGATATGGTGGGATGCGCCTGGTTGGAGGCGCATGATGTCTGCTGCGCCTGACTGACAGCGCATGGTGACTGGCAGCGTATGATGACTGCTGCGCCTAACTGGAGGCGCATGGTGGCCGCTGGCTGTAGACTTAGGATCTTTCCTTTGTAGAAATTCTCCTTTGTACAACCTTTTCTAGACATGTAATAGACTTTTATATATAAATGAAAAGTCCTTCTTCAGATGTCCATGGTTATTGACTTTGCTGTGAAGTGTTCTGTGTGAGTCTTGGCGCATGTAGTGTCTGGCGCATGGGCTTTCTGGTTGTGAAATTCCATGCTTCTACAGGACTGCCACACCTATGGCAGTCCTACACTGAAGTAGGACTGCCAGGGTGCTGGCAGTCCTAACTAAAACTTGTTGTAACAGCAAGTCCTAGTTAGGACTGCCAGCTCCCTGGCAGTCCTACTTCAGTGTAGGACTGCAATGGGTGTGGCAGTCCTAACTCTCAAACTCTGTGACAATTTGATTCACACATAAAAATCATCACAGAGTATTAGAGTTAGGACTGCCACACCCATGGCAGTCCTACACTAAAGTAGGACTGCCAGGGAGCTGGCAGTCCTAACTTTAATACTCTGTGATAGAGTTTCTCAAACTGAAACGCTGTGAAAGTGAACACATATAACACAGGTACACTCATATAACACAGATAACACACAGGTAGCTACATATAACACAGGTAGCACACAGGTAACCACATATGACACAGATAGCACACAGGTAGGCACATATAACACAGGTAAACACATATAACACAGGTAGCACACAGTAAACACATATAACACAAAATTTACTCCATATATATATTAGTGGACTTCATATTTCACTGTATACAAAAGTGGTCATCCATATACAAAATGTCAAACTGTAAATATATCTATACTTAGTCGATTTCGACGTCGTAGTAGTCAGCAAGAGACCTGGCCAAATTTGTGCAATCGGGATGAGCCCAAAAGATTGATAATATTTCATTACTCTGGGAATGTCTTCTATGGAACTCAACATAATGATTATCGGCAAGCAACTTGAGCACTTCTTGCATCGCCATTCTTGATTTCGTCCGGACAGCGTTTGAAGAAGAGAGGGCGGTGTATATTGACTTCATTGTAGACTTGTTCTTCTCATCTTCATGTCGTATGACAGAATATATTTGTCTCGGTGTAACTCCGGAGGTGGACAAGTCTTCGACTATCTTCTTCTCCGTATTGTTCAACCGTCCGACATATGGATGACCCAATAGTGTCTCAGCAAGCTCATGGTTGTGGGTTCCATTCTTCACTTCTATTGTCCATTTCCCTTCTTTTTTTGTTTCTAATATGTATCGTGAATGGACAACCACATTTCCTCGTTCCAACATTTCTTCTTGGAACTTTACTTTGGATAACTGTGTTTTTCTTGTGCGTTCTGAACACACCACCTCTTTCACAGCCAACCACCACAGTTTGTCGTCCCGGTCGATTTCGGGCGGATCTGGATATCACTAGAACAATGTTGTTTTCCCGTCCAACTTCTCGACATCAATGTACCGCACCCTCGCTTGATTCAAAACATAGATCGGTCCAGAATAAATGGGCTACATTGACTGCAATTGGAGCCGGTACCGCAAAATCGGAAGATCTCAAGTCCTACAATAAAACTTAAAAGTTAGTACAATTAGACAACATCCTAAAGCAAATAGGTTTCATAGATTAGGACCGTGCATAAGATTGGTGTCCATAAATAGCAAATTGTGTTAATAGCAAGATCGTCTTTTGTACAACAATTGGTGTTCATAAATTTCAAACACCTTTACTGACTAAAACTTTGCATTCAGGTATCATAGACTAGGACTGCAAGAGTGGTGGCAGTCCTTCACAAAAGAAGGACTGCCAGGACCCTGACAGTCCTACATATGTAGGACTGCCAGGGTCCTGGCAGTCCTTCTTTTGTGAAGGACTGCCACCACTCTGTGTAGGACTGTCAGGGTCCTGACAGTCCTTCTTTTGTGAAGGACTGCCACCACTCTGGCAGTCCTAGTCTATGATAGGGACTGCCAGAGTGTTGGCAGTCCTCTGTGTCACAACACGAATTTTAACCCGATGATAAGTTAAAATGTAGTTACCAAGAGGGCTTCCGATGTATCAAAGTTGTCTTCGGATGTTGCGAAAACGTGTTCTTCGGACATGGCGGGAACATTTGATGATCCCGGTTGATCCATGTCCAATATTTTTCTATATTAAACACATAATTCAACTTTTATATGTGAAATTCTTGTTTAAAACATTAAACATATTTTAGTTCGATGACTTACCAATAAATTGGAGAAGTCAATGACCTAGAGTTGAGGGAGAGAACAATTTGAAAAAAATGTAGGGAGAAAAGAAAAGAATTGGGGTTTAAATTCTTTGACCTAAGAGAAGGAGAGAAGAAAAGAGTTGAGGGAGAAAAGAAAAGAGAAGAAGGAGAGAGAAAATGAAAAGAAAAATTGGTATTTATACCTTTGCTTGGGCTAGCCCCTAGCAAAAAAATTTGATGGCAAACTTGTAATATTTTTGAACTATTTTGGACTAGCCTCTAGCAAAAAGGGTGGTGCCCTTAGAAAAAACCATTAATGCTCTTTAGAGACTCTGGGACAACTGTTAGAGCATCTCCAATCCTACTGTGAGTTTAGAAAAATGGTTGCCACATAGGAATGATAATCTTTCATTTCAAAAATCTTTCTCCAATACAAATGTAAAATAAATCATGAAGTTGACATGACAATGACAGTGTGAAGTTGGTTGTCTAGATCTAGACAATGTACTGACTTTGTCTCCACATCATGAATAGAAATATTTATAAAAAAAAATGAAGAAGTAGAGAAGTTGTCTTGGAAGTTGAAAAAAAATAATTTTTATTGTCTTCTCAATACTTTTGTATTGTAGAACATTTTTTTATTACATTGTCTTGTGTGAATATCATCTTGCCACATAGAAAAGATATTGTCTTGTACCTTATGCCACATAGAAATCACAACACAAAACAAGATAATATATAGGGTTGGAGATGCTCTTAGTCATTTTCTGAGTGACCATTTTCTTAGAGCATAATTGTGCGATATTTGATTTGCGAGGATTTTTTTTTTTTTTTTTTTTGGACAGAATTTTGTAAAGGTGACTTTTACGTGGTTGATTTATACGAGATGACCATTTTCTGTATTTCGACGATGATGGTCACTATTATTAGTACAATTAAAAAAGAAAAAATTGTGCGAACTTGATTTATGCGAACACAACATTTCTATGGAAAACTTGTACGATTATAATTAGTTAGTTCTGTTCCTCCTACTTAAACCACCACAGAAGCAAAGGTTGACGAGGAAGTTTGTTTTACTCAAAAAGTTTAACTCGTGCTAAATATGAGGAATCTCTCTCACTTTTTAACTTATTTTTTTTGTCAAAATAATTAAGCTGACGAGTGTTGCGTAGTTTCTTTGTATTGCTAAACATTTTATATATTATATTTGTCAAACATTCTGTGTTTTGTTTTCTGTTGTCCACTTCTATTATATATTATTAGTAAATGCACGTACTTTGTACGTATAATAATGTATAAAAAAAATATTATTCAATTATAATTAAATATTTTTTCTAACTCATGTGGTTAAAGTGTAAAATATTTTTCTTGTTTGGTTGAGTTTGATTCTTCATGTTGACAAATTTAACTTTTTTCAACCATTTTTTACATAATTTATTTTTAAAAAAATAAAATAGACCGTGATATAATGACGACTTAGACGGCTCACTTGAGCCGTTTTAAAGTCTCGTTATATAGTGGAAGATTATATCTGCCGAACATTTTCATTTAAAATATGAGGAAATGTACAAAACACTCTTTTGTTTTCCGTTTCCATTTAAAATATGAGGAAATGTGAAATAGGAGGAAAAGTAGAAAACATTTTTCTTCTGTTTCCACTTTCATTTTATATTATTTTTAGCAAACATTTCCGTATATTTCTCTAAACGGAAAGAAACTTTTATTTTTTAATTTTTTTATTTTGATACGGGTGGAACACAAGAAAGTGTGAAAGTATAATTTTTTTAAAATTCTTTCAACTTAATTAGGGAGATAGAAGTTGAAAAAATACACTAATATAAAGGAAATTGTAATTATCATTTTTTTAAACAATGTTCAATTTTTTTTAAAGATGGATTATCAAAGCTATCCTCAATTTATTATAGCTTTTAAAAATAAGATTATAACATCCCTTAATTTTAAGGATAATTTTGATAATTCACTTTAAAAATTCTTCAACATTGTAAAAACTTTCTTGACAATTACACTTTTCAATATTAAATGCATTTATTTCTTCATCTATAATTTAAGTATGACAAGTTTGGTATTAAATCCTACTAGTATATATGTTGCACGTATGTCATACGTGTTTTTGATTATATGATAGAATATGGTATGAATTTCCAAAAGATTAAGTGATAATTAAAGTTATTTAAGATGAGTTGGAACCTACATATATAATATATTAATGATTTACATATTCCGAAAAATGACAAACAGTTGTCCCGCGAAAAGCTAATATATATGCTTCAATAATTACACTTTATTTAGACTCGTCAAATTGTTAGAAGAAAGAAGTTCAAATTTTTGGATCTGGAGATTTTTAAATTTTGCAAATGTTCTAGTAAGAGCAATTATTATGAATACCTTTTTTCATCTCTCTTATTCAAAATTATCTACCCATCCCTCTTAATTTTAATAATAATTTTAATTAATAAATATTAAGCAAAAGCATATTTGAAAAAAAAAATATCTACGGTGAATATTTTTTTTCTGCTATATAGTGGTATAGAAAATATTAAACAATGACATATTTGGAGAAAAACTATTTACAGTGTAGTACAACTTTTTAATAGTATAGATTAGGCTACTTACTTGGTGGCCAATAATTTCAAAAGGAGACACCAATTCAAATTTTATTTGCTTTCTAGGAGTAAATGAAATAGAAAGAGAGCCTTATGTCACATCCAAGAGTTTGCGTTCCATTAAGACTGACTTGTATAAATCTACACAGAGCATGGTTATGTGAAAAGGTTTCAGAATGTTTTAGAAGATGGTAAAATATTCTAGAAGATGTAGAATTTTTCAGAAAATCAGAGAATCTTCCAGAATGTCCGAGACCCTTCAAGAATGTCTGAGTATCTTCCAGAATGTCCAAGATCTTTCTAGACGGACCATGATCTTTCTGAACAGACTAGAAACTTTCTTATAGTTATCTAGTAGTAGAATAATATTTGAAATATTCCACTTCCAGAAGTTTCTTGTAAGTCCTATGGGCACTGTAAATAAGTGGGAGACCTCAATTGTTGCTCACCGTCCAAAGTTGAAATATCTTTTTAGTATAGTGAAGTTTTAATACTTCCAATTAGAGGTGTGCTTATTTGAACCAAATCGACCAAATCGAACCAAACCAAACCGAATCGGTCGGTTTTTAACTGAACCGATGGTCCGGTTGGATTTGTTCGGTTCACAGTTTGGTCATTCCAAAAATCGCTTAAACCGAACCAAACCGAACCTACTTAGTAACAACCTAAGTTAGGTTTACATCCGGTCTAACCTATTCATCTCATTGTTTGTTTATTTTTCATCTTCAATTCATAGATCTATTAGGATTATGGTTTATTTTCGAGAATTATTTTGGATTTGTGGAAGAAATTTATTATGCACTATTTACTTAAAAGATTATTGTCAACTTTGGAATCTCACACAAACATCTTGCAAACAAAAGATGGCTAGGATTTATTTTTGTATGAATTTACTTTGTGAAACACTTTTATATACTTGAAATTTTTTGTCTGATCAAAACCGATCAGCCGAGCCGATCCAAACCGAACCAAGTCGGTCGGTTTCAAAACCGAACCGACCAATCGGTTGGTTTGGTTCGACTGTGATTATTTTCAAACCGATTAACTTCGGTTCGACTTAGGTTGTGACCAAATAGGTCGACCACCGACCGATGCGCATCTCTACTTCCAATCTATATCTTTTGCTCCACTTTGTTCCCAATATCGATCGCTAAGCGGATTCGAAATGCCTGGTAAAGATCTTCGAGTATGAAGCTTGTGAACCACACGGGTCGAAGTGTAGTTTAAAATACTAAAGTCTGTGACACTTAGGTGGCCAGGCCACACCAAATATCAGTTTGGTGAACAAACAAAATAGTGGATAGTAATAATATTCCTCCATCATTTCCATACTTTCCTCCAGCAAAAGGAAAAGAAAAAAGAAAAAGGAAAAAAGAGGAGCTTTAAGAGTTGAAAGCTTGACCAAAATAAATTGTCCAAAAAATAAATATATATTGATCATTTTTTGGTATCCAAAATGAATATACCCTTGTTCCAGGGATGTACTAAAAATTATTTGTTGAATCATATTTATCATCTCATTTTGCAGATTTGGCGTACATAATTATGTAGAAAATGTAACGTGTCTCAAATAAAAGGGTTCAAGTCGATAACATGCTTCTTGAAATTAAAAATTTAAACTTGGGGACTATTAACTTCAACGACAAATTAGACATGCTAGTTTAGGTTTAGGTAGAGTTTGGATGAATGTTTGATATTTCTAAAAAGGGAAAATTTATGAAATGTCCAAAAAATGAAAAAAATTTATGAAAAATCTACCGCACAATAATATTTTATCGCGTGTCCAGAATTAGCAAAAAAATATATAAAGAGGGTTCCGAATGACCTTTTTGCCCTTCCTTCTAATTTATTGAAAACATCCACGAAACTACTCTTAAAAAACGTTTCGATACTTCATCTTCTTCCATACGCTGCTCACTTTCGAATCTAGGTTTTCTCCTAAAAAATCTTCAAAAACTCGTCGAAAAATTTCGGAAAGACCGAGACAAACGGCAAAAGTGCTAAAACGGAGGTCCAAACATCATTTTTTTGCGATTCTAAAATTTTGGAAGGCCATCTAATAAAGAAACTGTTACTTTCATGCTCCTCGAAGATACGCTCGTTTTGGGACAAACGGGGCCTCGTTTCGACCTCCCAGTCAAAAGTTATGGCCCTTCAAAGTTTCAACTGACCATAAAATACAGGAGAATGGTCATTCTCCGTGTTAGAACACGAAAAATGTTAATTTCGCATGAGGGTGGCCATTCTCCGTGTTAGTAACACGGAGAATGACTCCGTCTTAATTTACACGGAGAATAGTCATTCTCTGTGTTAGTAACACGGAGAATGGTCATTCTCCATCTTAATTTACACGGAGAATTGTCATTTTCCGTGTAATTTAGCACGGAGAATGGTCATTACAGTTTTAAAACGCAGGAGAATGGCCATTCTTCGTATTAGAAACACGGAGAATGCCATTCTCCGTGTTAAATAAAACGGAGAATGTTATTCTCCATGTAATTTAGCACGGAGAATGGTCATTACAGTGTTAAAACGCAGGAGAATGGCCATTCTCCGTGTTAACACGGAGAATATCATTCTCCGTGTTAAATAAAACGGAGAATGGCCATTCTCCATGTAATTTAGCACGGAGAATGGTCATTACAGTGTTAAAATGCAGGAGAATGGTCATTCTCCGTGTTAGAAACACGGCGTGTAAATTAACACGGAGAATGTCATTCTCCGTGTTAAATAAAACGGAGAATGACATTCTCCGTCTTAATTAAAACGGAGAATGGTTATTTCCAGTGTTAAAACGTAGGAGAATGACCATTCTCCGTGTAATTTAGTACGGAGAATGGCATTCTCTGTTTCTAAATTACACGAAAAATGGCCATTCTCCGTGCTAAATAACACGAAGAATGTCATTCTCCGTGTTAGATGACACGGAGAATGGTCATTCAAATGTTAAAACACAGGAGAATGGCCATTCTCCGTGTTAGAAACACGGAGAATGCCATTCAACACGGAGAATGGCATTCTCCTTGTTAAAAATGCAGGAGAATGACTATTCTTCGTGTGATATCGACGGAGAACAGTTGACATAAACCTAATTTTTTTGTTTTTTTTTGTTTTGTGGAAAGAAATTTGACATGAATAAAGATTCAAGAGTTTTTGTTCTTCTTTCAAAACGATGTTAATTCTTATAGAAAAGAAGAAGAAGATCTTCTCTCCATAATTGACCTAATTGTCGGAGAAGAAGAAGAAGATGAGCGATGATCGGAGTTCGACTGAAAAAAAGCATGGTGAACTACGAACGATCTTTGCGATCTCTGCTGAAGATGAGAGCAATGGAATTCAAATCTCTCGTGAAGAAGAAGAAGAGAATCGCAATCCAGATCTGAGTTTGTGCGGAGGGGTAGTTATGGTATTAATTTTGTAAATACAGAGCATCTAAAGGAAATCTTTGAATATTTGACGTGGAATTATATAATTATGGGCATTTCATAAAACCCATCCTGCGGGTGGGTTTTTCATACAACCCAACCCCGAAATTGGGTTTCTCAGCAATTTCCAGTTGTAAAAATTAACTTTATATTATTTTTTTTTTATCGAAAATGAATTCAACATTCTCATTCTTATACCCATTTATGAATATGTAGTCAGAAAAACAAAATTAATTTTTTTTTTCATTTTTATGTTTGGTTCATACATAAATGAGAATTTTAATTGGTTTAATTTTTCACAAATACTCTTTCATTATTTTTATGATGCTACTATTATTTAAATTCAGGTCTGCCGTAATTGAGAGTATTACCTAAAAAAAATGTAATTAATGAACCCAACGAACATTTCAAGAAAAATTTCAAGGTGGCATTGGATTTTATTTTTTGGAAAACTGAAACCTCCCATATTAACCTCCAATTTACAATTATAGGGTTTACCAAACACGAATAAGAAATCAAAAACCCATTCTCAGGTCTCTAAACTCCAAAACTTCAACCAAACAATAACAGCTTAATGATAATGAAAACAACGATCAATTTTGAAAAGATAATGTCTGCCAACTATATATGGTTGACCTAATTCATTCAATAGTTTTAAAAGATCATGTTTGTCAAATATACAATTATACATAGACTAAATTATTCTAATGGCATCCAAATTATAATGCTATGACTTTTTTTTTACCTTGATTTTTTACTGTTCAATTTTGGTATCTATAAATTATTCTTTCGAAACACATCTCCTCAATTTTGTAGCACATCAGGACCACTTTAAAAAAAAATTGTAGTACAAAATCGTACTTTAAATACTTGTACTATCAGTTTTTTTTGAAAGTTGTTTCGATGTGTTTTAAAATTGACGAAATATGCCCAAGTCTCGTATGGTTCGCAGAAAATGGTTTCATCCATCCAAGTAAAGATTCACTTGTTGGAAAAGAAACGCGAAAACCTTTCCCCAAACCGGAGAGTACCTGCGAGAGGACCGAGCAATACAACGCACGAACCCAAAAACAATCACACAAAAAATAATCCACGCAGACACAGAGAATTTTTGACGTGGAAACCCTTGCGGGAAAAAACTACGGGACGATCGGAGTCCAACCCTGAGAAGCCTCCACTAATGGAATAGAAGAATTACACCCTCTACAAACTCCTCCCGATCCAAATCGGATCCCCACAACACTCAGAGATAAGAACAATGATTACAAGGCTACGAAGAGCGAGAACGACGAGTAGAGATTACCCGAACACGATCTCCTTCGAACAGCGACCTTCAATCCTCCGTCTTCTTCTCCGAAGTTGTAATGGCACTCTTGCCTCCTTCCTCTCTCAAACTTGTGTTGTCCAATGCGTTGCACTATGAATTAGGGTTGGGAAATCCCAATATAACTCCCTAATCCCGCAGCCAACTTGGACCGTTGGATTAGATCCAATGATGAAAACTCATCCAGAATCCCGCTTCAGCCCCCGACGACACAGAGTTCGGCCAGAACTCTGTGTGGGGCAACCAGCACCTACTGGCCAAACCCTGGAACGGCCAGACCGAGTTCGGCCATAACTCGGCCTGGGACCGAGTTCGGCCCGAACTCGGATCCCCTGCTTCCAGCAGCTCCAGCAGCAGCAGCAGCAACTCCGTCGCCTACTTCCCGAGCTTCTCCGACATCGGACGGCGCTCGTCGCACTCCGGGGTCTTCTCCACATAGGTTGGGAACCCCACCCACTCCAACAAATCTCCTCCTTCACAACTATGGGGAGGATGTCGTCATCCCGACGACCTGCCTGCAGTACTCAAACTTCCCCCTTGGTAGAATCTTCGTGAACATATCAGCTCCGTTGTCATCTGTATGCACCTTCTCAAGCTCCGCGTCCTTCTTCTCAACCACATCCCGTATCCAATGATACCGGGTCTCGATGTACTTGGACCGGCTATGAAACGTCTGATTCTTCACAAGGTGGATCGCACTCTGACTGTCGCAAAGCAAAGTATACTGCTCTTGCTTCAGTCCCATTTCCTGCAGCAGCTTCTTCATCCACAACAGCTCCTTGCAAGCCTCCGTCGTCGCAATGTACTCTGCCTCTGTCGTTGACAAGGCAACACACTTCTGCAACCGTGACTGCCACGATACTGCTCCTCCCGCAAACATCATCACGTAGCCCGAAGTCGATCGCCTCGTGTCTACATCTCCAGCCATATCAGCGTCGGTATACCAAACAAGCTTCGGCTCGTCACCACCAAAGGAAAGTCTCCAACCAGCAGTGCCCTGAAGATAACGTAGAATCCACTTGACCGCACTCCAATGTACCCTTCCAGGATTTGAAAGATACCTGCTAACCGTACCAACTGCATGAGCAATATCTGGCCTCGTACACACCATAGCATACATCAGGCTTCCCACAGCTGAGGCATATGGAACCCGCTCCATATCTTCCTTTTCGTCCTCGGTAGATGGACACTGTTCCTCAGTGAGCTTAAAGTGAGCCGCGAGGGGGGAACTCACTTTCTTCGATCCGTCCATCCCGAAACGCTGAAGTACCCGGTGAATGTACTTCTTTTGGGACAAGTATAGCAGCTTGGACTCTCTCTCTCGGCTGATCTCCATCCCAAGAATAGTCTTCGCTGCGCCCAAATCCTTCATAGAGAAGGCCGCGCCCAGTTGGCGCTTCAACTCCGCTATCCTAGTGGCATTCCGACCCACTAATAGCATATCATCAACATAGAGCAATAAGATGATAAAATCATCATCGGCAAAATACCTCACAAATGCACAATGGTCCGACGTCGTCCGTGCATAACCATGCTCCCCCATAAACGACTCGAACTTCCTGTACCACTGCCTCGGAGCCTGCTTCAGACCATACAAGCTCTTCCTCAACCGGCAGACCAAATGTGACTTGCCCTTCTTACAGAATCCCTTCGGCTGCTCCATGTACAACTCCTCCTCAAGATCACCGTGGAGGAATGCCGTCTTCACGTCCATCTGCTCGACCTCCAAGTCGAGACTGGCTGCTAATGCTAGCACCACCCGGATAGACGAATGCTTGACGACAGGCGAAAAGATCTCATCATAATCCACGCATTTCCGCTGACCGTAGCCTTTGACTACCAGCCTCGCTTTGTATCGAGGGCGAGTAGCATCATCCGTCTGCTTCACTCTGAACACCCATCGATTCTTCAAAGCCTTTTTGCCCTTTGGCAACCGCACCAGATCATAAGTGGAATTGGTGTGCAAGGAACTCATCTCCTCCTGCATAGCCACCATCCACTCCTGCCTGTGTTCGTCTTCCATAGCCTCTGCGAAACTTTCGGGCTCCCCCCCGTCAGTCAATAGCACATACTCATCCGGTGAGTATCTCGTAGATGGTCGACGATCCCTGTCACTCCTTCTCAGTGAAGCCACTGGTGCTGGCTGTATACCGACAGCCTCCGCCCCTTCAGGAACTACCTCTCCGGCATGCTCATCCTCTTGAGGGACACCCTGACCACCATCAGCAGGCTGATGATCAAGGTTGGGAGCAACTCCATGTACCGGCTCCCCCATAACTGGATCCTCTGCGATGTCCTCTGGAAACTGCTCGAAGCGAAATGACTCTAACTCAGGCAATTCCTCAGCCTCAGAAGGCGTCTCGGAATCCTGAGTGTTGGTCATGGTCTGATCCTCGACGAACACCACGTCCCTGCTTCTGTAGAGCTTTCCTTCCACTGGGTCGTAGAGTCTATAGCCAAACTCATCCCGACCATAGCCGACAAAGACGCATCGTCTCGTCTTCGGCTCAAGTTTGGTCCTCTCGTCCTTCGGTACATGCACGAAGGCTTTACAACCAAACGCCCGCAGGTGATTGTATGACGGCTCTTTGCCGTACCATACTTTGTCAGGCACATCACCCTGTAAAGGAGCACTAGGAGACAAATTAATAATATAAGCAGCTGTGAGAAGAGCCTCACCCCAATAACTGCCCGGCAAGTTTGCTTCTGACAGCAAACACCGCACCCTCCCCATCAGTGTCCTGTTCATGCGCTCCGCTACACCATTGAGCTGAGGTGTCTTTGGCGGAGTCTTCTGGTGTCGTATCCCTTGCTCTCTGCAATACGCATCAAAGGGACCGATGTATTCGCCGCCATTGTCGGACCGAACACACAACAACTTCTTGCCCGTCTCCCTTTCAACAGAGGCCTGAAACTCCTTGAAAGTAGGCAGCACCTGATCCTTGGTCTTTAAGGCATAGACCCAAACCTTCCTGGAACAGTTATCAATAAAAGTCACAAAGTAAGAAGCACCACCAAGAGATTTTACCTTCATAGGACTGCAGACATCCGAGTGAATCAACTCGAGCAACGCCGGCTTCCTCGAACTTGGGTGACTTTGGAAAGACACCCTATTTTGCTTCCCAGCTAAACAGTGCGTGCAGTTCTCCAACTTTGTAGACTTGAGCCCCGGAATCACTTTCCTGTTCACCAAGTAGCTCATCCCCTTCTCGCTGATATGGCCGAGCCGCCTGTGCCACAACTCGGTAGACGCATCACTGACTGCGTTCACCTCCTGTGCCCCCTCTGCGCTCCCCTCCATATAGTAGAGACCAGACTTCTTGCTTCCTCTGGCAATCACCATCGAACCTCTGGAAAGCTTCCACTGACTGTTCCCGAAGAGACTGAAGAATCCCTCGTCATCCAACCTTCCAACCGACACCAGGTTGAAATGGATATCAGGGACATGACGAACATCCTTGAGAACAAGAACCGCACCCGTCTTCGTTCTCAAATGCACATCTCCAACGGCAACCGCCTTCGACACATCTCCGTTGCCCATCTTCAACACGCCGCAGTCGCCTGTCGTGTAAGTGGCAAACAGTGCCCTATTGTGAGATACATGTGCTGAAGCCCCTGAGTCCACCAGCCAAGAATTGTCATCGCAGGCGAGGTTAGTAATGACCTCATCACCTACGACGATCACATCGCCTCCATGCACCGAGGCCGCCGCTGTAGTGTTCTCTTCTTGCTTCCCCTTGTCGCCCTTCTTCTCTCTCTTCCAAGCGAAACAATTCCGCTTGATATGGCCCTTCTTACCGCAATGGTAACACTCTGAGTCCTCGTAACGACCCTTGGACTTCCCCCTGCTCTTGTCTCTGCCACCACCTGGACCCCTGCTTTTGTCCCTTTCGCGGCTCTCTGAAACAAGTGCCTCTGAGTGGTGGGATGTGGATGAAGTGCCATGAGAACGTCTCCGCATCTCTTCATTCAACACCCCGCTCTTGGCAAACTCCAGACTGACCACGCCCTCTGGAGCAGAAGCGATCATAGATACTCGTACGGTCTCCCACGAGTCTGGCAATGTACACAGCAGCCACAGTCCCTGAACTTCGTCGTCGAACTTGACTCCCATAGAAGATAGCTGGTCAACCATGCCCTGGAAATCACTCAAGTGATCCGTAATAGACGCCCCATCTTTGTACCGCAGACCCATCATCGTCCGGATCAGGAACAACTTGTTTACCCCGGTCTTCTTCGCGTACAAAGATTCCAGCTTATCCCATAACGTCTTCGCGTGCTCAATATTGACAACGTGGTTGTACACGTTCTCGTCAACGAACTGCCTGATGTATCCGCACACCTGTATATGCTCGAATTTCCAGTCCTCCTCGGATTTATCACTGGGCTTCTCGGATGCAAATACGGGCAGATGCAGCTTCTTGACGAACAGCAAATCCTTCATCTTGCTCCGCCAATAATGATAGTTTGTGCCGTTCAGATTCACCATGCGCACCGGCTTCGCGTCCATCTCTCCTCTCTGGTTCCTCTGTCAACTCCTGACACCCTTTGAACCCAAAGCTCTGATACCACTCTGTTGGGAAAGAAACGCGGAAACCTTTCCCCAAATCAGAGAGTACCTGCAAGAGGACCGAGCAATACAACGCACGAACCCAAAAACAATCATACAAAAAATAATCCACGCAGACACAGAGAATTTTTGACGTGGAAATCCTTGCGGAAAAAAACCACGGGACGATCGGAGTCCAACCCTGAAAAGCCTCCACTAATGGAATAGAAGAATTACACCCTCTACAAACTCCTCCCGATCCAAATCGGATTCCCACAACACTCAGAGATAAGAACAATGATTACAAGGCTACGAAGAGCGAGAACGACGAGTAGAGATTACCCGAACACGATCTCCTTCGAACAGCGACCTTCAATCCTCCGTCTTCTTCTCCGAAGTTGTAATGGCACTCTTGCCTCCTTCCTCTCTCAAACTTGTGTTGTCCAATGCGTTGCACTATGAATTAGGGTTGAGAAATTCCAATATAACTCCCTAATCCCGCAGCCAACCTGGACCGTTGGATTAGATCCAATGATGAAAACTCATCCAGAATCCCGCTTCAGCCCCCGACGACACAGAGTTCGGCCAGAACTCTGTGTGGGGCAACCAGCACCTACTGGCCAAACCCTGGAACGGCCAGACCGAGTTCGGCCAGAACTCGGCCTGGGACCGAGTTCGGCCCGAACTCGGATCTCCTGCTTCCAGCAGCTCCAGCAGCAGCAGCAGCAACTCCGTCGCCTACTTCCCGAGCTTCTCCGACATCGGACGGCGCTCGTCGCACTCCGGGGTCTTCTCCACATAGGTTGGGAATCCCACCCACTCCAACATCACTTTCTCACCTTTAAGTATTCACTTTTTCTTCCAATTTATTTGACATTTCTAAACATCGGAGAAAATTATCGATGAAAATTATAATTTTTTAAAGGAAAGAAAACAATAAGGAATTGATTTCCCTAAATTAAGATGCCAAAAGAATTCGATTATTGGGACGGTCCCTGCCCCATCTCCAGTCGGATTTAATTTTTTACCCCCATTCCCGTTCTCCGTTTAACAATGTACTCTCTGTGCTTGTCCATGTACAGTATAAACTTAAAGTAACTTTTTATTCAAATTTTTTTACAAGACATGTTAATAAAATATACTTTTAATAAAAAAATACTACTAGATAGATTATGAACTCATTAAATGAGTTACACATATGCATATAAGTATTCGTGTGGGAAATTGCCATCCCTATCTGATTAAGATAACAAAAAAAAAATCCGAATGCTATAATTATAATATTATTAGAGTAATTTCTTCAATATATTTAACAGGATGTTTGACTTGATTCATCGAATAATTTAACGTTATAGGGAGACGCAGCCGCTAGTATTAGCAATCGACTCCCTCGTTTTTTGTTGTTGCCTAGTTTAAAATTAGTATGTCCCAGTTCACGATGTATGAAAATCAAGAAAAACTATAGACGACACCTTTATAAAAAAAATGTTTCAAGTCTACATCCAAATATTTACAATTTTTTTTCGACTTTTCTTCCACCTTTCACATATAGATTTTACTCTTTCTCATCCTCCTGTTACATAGACTCCATTTATCCGATCTTACCATTTTTTTTCTTATGCAATCGCAAGTTCAACAGGTGACGGTTGTAAAAAAATTATAAGGATTCGATTGTAGGCACAGTAAACCGCTAATTTCTCACACATTGAAGATTCGAGTCAAACACGAGCTTTATTGTTATTTTTTTGTCCTACATGGATCAGCTAATTGAACAACTCTCCTATTAATTAATTAATTAATTAATTACAACCGTACAATAATCCTCCCTCTCCTCCTCCATTAAACAAGCAAGAGGAGGCGAGGTGAAGCCAGTAAGTAGCACAAGAGACGAGTGCAGCTAGGCTTGATACAAAGGAAACATGGCAACAGCGCAGTCGGTCCCGGTCCCGGCCCCGGCCCCCCGCGGGTCCTCCGACGAGCCGAGGCCGCAGGACGCGGTGCTGTTCGTGGGGATGAGCCTGGCGCTCGGGATCGCCTCCAGGCACGCCCTCCGCGGCACCAGAGTCCCCTACACTGTCGCCCTCCTCGTCCTCGGCACCGCCCTCGGCTCCCTAGGTAATAATAGTAATAACTACAACTTGTTCTCAACATGCACGCAACTGCACGCAACTGCACGCACGCATGCTTAGCTCGGTCCAGTCCACCTCAGCTCGAATTGAATTCAGTTTTAATTATTTTTGGTTCCGCCATTGGACATGTGACATATACCGTTGAGTTTTTTTTTGTACTCTTCAAGTTGTCACTATATACTTATTTTTTTTGTTATACAACATTGACACCACCTAATGGAGAACAACTTAGATTTTCGATTATTTAAAATTTTTTTTTTAGTTTGTTAGAATAAAATAAAATAAATAGAATTTTATCTCTTCAGTTTTATCTCTTCAGTTTGATGGGTTAGGGATTGACTTATCTTATGTATAAGACTTTAAAGTGGATCTGTGTTCTCCTTTTTCGAAGTTGACGTCTTTAACGTAACTTCTCCTTTTTCGACGTTGACATATTCAACGGTAATCTTAGTATTATTTTACATTTCTATTATAATTTTTTTGAGACAAATTTATAATAGTTGTTACTAACTCTTTAGCTAAAGCTTCCGCATCTAAATCTTCTCAAAATTTTAATTTTATATTAATAATAAATTTTGGGTCTTCGTTCCACGTCACCACCACAAACTTCTAATTCATATTTGAAGGTCACACCTGCGTGCAAATTAGCTCTTTGATCGATATGTTGTTATGTGCAAATCAAAAGGTTTTCTACTCTCTGATTTGCATACCCAAAAGGCCTCCGGCCCAAACTATAACACGTGCATGGCGTCCAAATGCGCTAAACACACGAACTGGTTAGATTGATTTTTTTTAATATTTTGCTAGAATTGCAATTAATTTTTTTCGTCTCAATAAATTAGAAACCCCTCCTATATTTTATGATATTATAGAGACTACTCCTATTTCGAAAATAATTTCACTGACCACCCTTTGCTTTATAGTTATAATAAAACATGTGTGGGGTTAATGTTATAAGTTTCTAACTATAGGAGTGGTTCGTGTAATTAGTTTTAAAGTAGGAGTAGTTTCTCTAATAGACGTAAAACACAGTTAACATAAATTGTCCAACCGCACACCTCTGACGCAGTGTCGACTCGAGAATAAGTCTGACAAAATTTTGAACTTGGACGACCTTTTTATGGGACAACCTCCAGGTAATTTATTTTTTCCATAGGGCCAGTCCAGTCCAAACCCAACTTTAATCTATATTTACATCAATAAAAGTCAAAGAATAAGCAAAATTAGCTTCGACTAGGACAATCGAACTCTTGGATCCTCATATTTGGTTCCTCGGCCTCCTCGTCTTGGATCGTGTTCACCCTTTTGTCTTTGTTTTCTGCAACTGCGTAGAAAATAATTTGAGAAATTTTGAGTGGCACCCCACTTTGTTTATCCAAATTTAAGGTGCACCCCACTGTTTTACACTATTGTAAATTACCCCCCACTTTTGACGGATTCCGTCCATATCGAACGGTCAACTGAGTTGACCCATTTTTTTGGACAAAAATACCCCTATAGTAACAAATCACCCGCCACCCACCGTCGTGCCCAACCAACACCCCCCCCCCCCCCCCATACAGCCATCACCACCATCACTCCACCCCCTTCACCATCATCACTCCACCCCCTTCACCATCACCATCTGCATCACCACCTGCACTATCACCACCTTTACCATCACCATCACCACCCCAACCTCTCCTTCCTATCCCTGCAGCTCAACTTCATCAACGGCTCACTCACCAACTCTCCGGCCTCTCTTCCTGCACCTCTCTCCTCCATCTCGACCTCTCCCTCAACCTCCTCGTCGGGCCCCTTCCCGATTCCCTCTCCTCCCTCCCGCTCCTCCAGCACCTCGACCTCTCCTCCAACAACTTCACCGGACCCATCCCGCCTTCCTCGGCACGTTCCCGCTTCTCCACAACCGCACCCTCGTCTACAACCTCCTCACCTCCGCCATCCCTTCCTTCCTCGGCAATCTCTCCACCCTCCACCAGCTCAATCTCTCCTACAACCCCTTCGACCCCGCCGGCACCATACCCCCCTCTCTCGCCAACCTCTCTTCCTTGCAGACCCTCTGGCTCGCCGGCTGCGGCCTCGTCGGTCCCATCCCTCCCGCTCTCGGGAGCCTCGCCTCCCTCGCCAACCTCGACCTCACCTTCAACTCTCTCACCGGCCGCATCCCCAACGAGCTCGACGGACCGCTGCCTGCGGACCTCTTTGACATCCCGTCGGGGGTGGGGGACCGCGTGGGGTAGGGGGCTGCACTGCGGCGACGGCGTGGGAGGGGGGGGGGGCAGCTCTGCGGCGGCAGCGGGTGACGGCCGGAGGGGGGCGGCGATCCCCAGCTGGAGACGGCAGGAGGGGGCACGGGTGATGTGGGGAAGAAGATAACATATGGGGGTATTTTTGTCAAAAAAAATGGGTCAAGTCAGTTGGCCGTCCAATATGGACGGAATCCGTCAAAAATGGGAGGTAAATTACAATAGTGTAAAACAGTGGGATGCACCTTAAATTTGTATAAATAAAGTGGGGTGCCACTCAAAATTTCTGAAATAATTTCTTTCATACACGAAGCAATCAAGTTTTTTTTTTTTTTTTTTTTGCTCGTCCTTCGACAAGACCTCCTTTCCATTAGGTTTCTCCTCTCCCCCACCATTCACGGCCGCCACTGCTCGGAAGATGTCGTAAATGTACCTATGGTCGCAGATCTGGTCTGGTACTCCATCTACAGAAAAGATTCCGAGCAAGAAATAACGTACGACCAGATCTAAACAAAAAATAAAATAAAAATAAAATGAATAATAATAGTAAAATAAGAACCTATTTAACCAAAGAAAACATCAAACAACTCGAGCTCCCTCTCTCTATTATAATCTACTGGCGCTAGCTGTTCATACATGAAGGAGCTGATCCGAATAATTATCACTAGCGCACCATTTCCATATTGGGAAGAAATAAGGAGAAGAGTGAGGTGGGGAAGGGAGATGGTGGGGGAGGGGGTGGGGGAGCCGGAGGACGCGGTGGTGTTCGTGGGCATCTGCCTGGTGTTGGGCATAGCTTCCAGGCAGATCCTCAAGGGCACCAAGGTCCCCTACACCGTCACCCTCCTCCTCCTCGGCCTCGCCCTCGGCTCCATAGGTATGCTCACTCGCTCGCTCGCTCGCTCTTCTTCTTTTCTTTGCACTATCCTCGATGACATATTATTGTTTATTTATTTGTCTTTGGCTAAATTATAATTTTATATTCTCAACTATTCGAGTTTTTCAACT